>CACVKI010144080.1:0-66910 GCA_902732785.1 Trichogramma evanescens
AACCTAAGTTAAGGTTGAAAACAATAAATTCCTTTTGATATCACGAGTTGCGGATGCGACATGCAATTTATTCGTTTCAATTTTTGAAATTTGACTTACGGTTAAATGAATTAAAAATACAATTTATTCAACATGCCATGGGTTTATAATATAGGAAAAATGATCGATTTTCTTAATATCTGGGTGCGAACTATACTTAAATTAGATTTGATCATTATTTTTTTTAAATTATGTCGTGTTGCGGACGCGACATCGGAAATCCATAACAAAGTTTGAAAGCTCGTACCATTGATATGGAAGCTCAATCGTGTCAGTTTTTGAAAACATAACATGTAATTAGGTTTTTTATTTAATATAATCTCATTTCGAATAAGGTATTCTTTATAAATATAATTTATATATTAATAAATCATCAAAAAATTCGTTGATAACAAATGAAATTTTCCATTTTTCGAGCATAAACGTGGTAAATAGAAACAATCAATATGAGAAAGTAATAAATTAAAAAATACGTTAGAAATCTTACAGATTTGATGAATCTCGTGATATTTTTCAAATCATCATTTACCGAATAGTTATTTTATAATAATTCATCAAAGTGCCATAACATAGAGGTTAAAGGTTTGTGAGATTTTCCCATATAAGAGAATTTTTCGGAAAATGCGGTTTGATGCATTTTGGCGAGGAAAACTATTGAGATTACTCGAGGTGATTCGCTAACGCGTGAAGAGAGGATGGGAGAGCAGTTCTCGAATCAACGGAGCGTGTCAATTTGAGCCTTGTGCCGAGCCTTGCGCTGAGTGAATATATAGACGTGTGCGTTTGTGTGTCTGTGTGTGGATGTACAAACATCGTGAAACACGAATCCTGATGGAAAATGATGGAAAAGAATTATCATAGATAAATACACACTACGCCCAGTGCTGCGTATAAGGGAAAAAAGAAAAAATACACTAACACAACGTCTAATTGGGACCGAGATTGCTTTTTAAATACGGTTTTTACGTTTGCTAGGGATATATATATATTATATAGATATATATTTCTTACAGAGAAATATTCTGTGCAAGTGTTCGTGCAGTCCTGCTTCCCTGCTTTAGATTGTTAGTTTTTTTTACACTTGTTAGTAATGATGGTACGTACGGGCTAGAAAAATATTTTCTTTATGTATATTGCAATTACGTCAAACTAAATTTTAAATTTACGGAACTTTTTGTGATTTTAATATTTTGCCAAAAATAAATGTACGAACGTATCATTCCTCTTAAAAGTATCGAATTAAAGTTCAAAAAGAAAAATAACTTTTTTATTCTACATACGAGGCTACAGTGAAAATTTGGTAAAGAAAAAATAAATTAAAAAAGTTTCAAGTTTAAAAGGCCTTGGAGAACTTTGTGTATGTTTGAAAATCTTCCACGCCAGTCAACGTATCATATTAATAAACATTTTCGTGTTTCGGAAATGTAAATCTCATATCTAACAAGTGTATACAGAAATATTAATCTAATTTGAAAACAAAATTAGGAAGATGTCAAGTCATAATCTTATCCAATTAATTGCGGTAAGTTGGCATTTTTACCTTTTAAACGTAAAGAGTCACTTGTTCTTATAAAGCAAAAAGAAACAGTCGGAAGATACTCATTGTAACGAGTCATTATAACAGAGCCCCCAACAATAGCTCAACAGGCGAAGCTATTCTCAATTTGGCCTTACGCAAGCGAGAACGTATTATCTTCATTCGACTTTTATCGACTCTAATGAAACAAGGATACATTGACGTTTCGTCGTGCTATATCCGATGACAAGACGCACAATTGGCCAACAGCCACGAGAGTTAATTTTTCTTTTAAAATACAACGATATTTTTCCAAAGCAAAAGTGCGACACAGCCGTGAATATCGAGCCGCTCGCTGGCGTAACGACGTCGTAATAAATTTCGGCATATTTTTTTTGCGCTCTTCCGACATTACGATTACTTTGTTGTCTCATATACATCGTGAGAATTTCCCGGACGGGATGAGGGCGATGGCGTCGAGGAAGCTCGACGGAACAATGGCAAAATGTTTACGAGATAATCCCATCGGCATTTAACGCGAAAGTCATCGATGCACAATTCAATAACAGCTGCGCGAGTTTTTTGCATCGAGAAAACTACGAAGAAACGAGATTTGTAATCTATTTGAGATAAGACGCAGCAAAATAGCTGCAGAAAGCGAGAGAGAGAGAGAGAGAGAGAAGACGACCGCGTCGTCCTCGTCGCGAAGTGTGCGTAAGCTTATCCGTTACTTTTCTTCTTTCGGGTTTGTGCTATACCGCTAGACGGCATCAATATCTCTCTCTCTCTCTCTCTTTCTCTCTCTCTCTCTTTCTACACTCTTAGCGCAAATTCTTCTCTCTTTCTCTCTTTCGTAAGTATACATCATGTATGCATGTGTACTCTCGATCAATTTTTCATAATGTTTATCAGCTAAACATAATATTTTGTTCCAAAGCCAGCAAACGCACGATTTTCTATATATCGCGAGAGAACCTGTTTGCGTATAAGTGTATTATACGCATCTCGTATTATTCGATGGGAAAGTTATGGTACACACACACACATACGGTCGTGCGAGCGAGCGAGCGAACGCATGGAATTTCAGTCGTGTCAACGTTTCGGGACATTTTACACACGTACACGCACACCGTCACAGGTATATAGAGACTCTCGCGCATGCTGCTCGACCGGACTACTTTTGCGCGAGCACGAGAGTGCATCATGCGGCCGTACACAGACTGCACCGTGTGTTCGCGCTTCCATGTGCAGCAGCACGAGCGAGTGTTAGAGAGCAGTGTATATGAATGTGCTGCTCTGCGCGCCTCGTGCACTTGCCGCTATACATATACGCGCGTATTATATGTATAATATACCAAACGAACGAGTGCTGATTTGTCGATTTATTTTTCTTCGCAGTTCTTCTGAATTATAAAAGGAACGATGCGCGTAAAAGAGAAAAAAGAACGGGTAAAGCGATGAAAAATTACTCGGTCGCGAAATTTTTTTCAAAATTACTCGTATTTATATCCATCTACGAGGCTCGAGAGCCTTCTTCGCTTTGCATTTATGCATTATTTGTAAATCAACTTTCACTGTAGTGTAGTACATTTTTTGTCAAGTGCCGAGCGCTGCTGATCAATCCATTCCGCTGTGTATGAAATTCCATCGAGGCATTTTTTATCCTATCCTACTCTCCACTCGTCGAATCTAGTGAAAGCCTCGAATCTCAATAAAAATACATTAAAATTTAAACCATGCTCAACGCTTTATTTAATCAGCCAACTTTGAATTGAACTGTAGAGTATTGCTTGTAACGCTCGAATATAATTAAAAAAAGCTCGATAATGTCAAAAGTAATTTTATTGAGTCGATCATATCAGTCACGCTAAGGTTTTAAAAGTTAATTGATTTATGCCTCAGGTACACATATCGATGAGAATTGCATCAAATGCATTTGATTAAATTTTCTGTCGAGCAAAACGACAAAAATCACGTTAAACAACTTTCATAACTTATTTAAATCAAAGTATGAAGCTTGAAAACTGTAACATACGGTGAGTGATGTGTTTTCGAGAACTGATTTAATTTCAGAGCAATAAAAAGAGCTAAACTCGAGTTTATAGTGCGGCGATCGTTGAACGTTTCAAACCCTTTGTATATTATGAAAATGCGGTACGTCAAAAACAGAAAGCCAACGTCATATCTTATCCATTGCCACTTATCAATTCCATTGTTCTTTGCGTTTACATGTGAGTTTCAGTGACTCTGGCTAATGTCTGACACTTCCATGTGTAAATATCGTTGTAAAAATTTACGAAACACATTTAATCATTTTGTTATTCCGAGAAAATTAATTTCAGCGCACGAGCTACAAATAGCGACTCTGATATCTGATTCATGAGCATTGATTACGAAGCTGTTGAGCATTTTCCACGCCAAAGGAAAAGGAAATTGTCGAACGAATCGCTCGATCTCATTGCTGAGGATCTATTAGGCAATATTTAGGTCATTGAGATTTTGCCAGTAATTCGTGCACGATGCTGAATTGAATACGTTGTTTGAAGAGGCAGCATTTTTTCAATCAGAATCGTACGTTGAATTGTCTGACGATTGAAGGCTGATATAATATTATATCGCTGTGTGTCACTCTACTTCACGCGAGCGCCGAACGTAACAATATTCTTGTTAATTAAGTCAGCGCAGAAAAAACGTTTGGATGAATATTGACAGTGACACCCGATCCACGATAAAATGCAAATATCCAGGTTTCGAAGAAAATAAACTAAATTTAAAGAACCGGAAAATTTTGTAAGTTATATACAACACGCAATAGTTTATAAAAAATCGGCATGAGTCACTTCGAGAGCTTAATAATATGACGCTGGAAACTATACACGCGCGCGAATATCTTCGGATGAAAACGGCTGTTATCAAAATGATTCAAACATCCATAGCCGCGTGCGATTAGATTTTCAACTCTTGCAAAACAATGGATGAATTTAACAATGTTCTCTGTGTGTGTTGTATAGTAGTTGCCGAAGCACGTACAGCAGCAGTATAGTAGTCGCGTTACTGTGCAGTTGCACCGCCAGCCGCATGAAAAGTCTCGTTATCGATGTTGCCAAGCATTCGTTACTGATATCGAAAATTCTATACGGTTTAATTTGCAGATAAGCATAATTATAAGAAAAGTACGAGTGTAGGTATATCGTAGAACGCGGTGCATATGAATTACCTGTACAATTGTTTTATTCAAATCAACTCGCGTAAGTTCAAAGCGGGTTTAAAGTAAAGTAATTCGGAGTTACGGAGAGTAACAATCGAATTGTTCATTGGTAACTGCGCTATTTTCATTCGTGATAATAATCGAGCGCATAATTGAGAACTAGTATTAAACCGAAAGTGTGACAGCGATCGGTATTTGTAATACATAAGAGAGCAGCAGCAGAGGTACGGCAGTACCGGCACCGACAGCATCGCCAATCAGGAAGTGAAAACAAGAAATGCAAATTTATAAAGCCACTATATTTACGCAAACAAAAGAGGGGAAAAAAATTAATCCTCTTTTTTTAACCTAGTGGTACAAATTGAAACTGACCCTGATATACAAATATCACAAACATACACAAACTCTATCGAAGAGTTTCTCATGGGAAGGTCCTCTTAAGTGCACCGGTGGCTGTTCTATAAAAATAAAGAAGGAAAAGAAAAAAAATAGTGCCCGTTCGAGTGGCGGGTCGCGCGAGCCGGACAGACGGAATGTGCCATATCTCTCTCTGTCTCTCGGTCGCTTCGGAGTGCAGAGAGTCAGAAATTCGGCTGAACAACCGTAAATGCCAGAAAGTGGCCTTACACACGCCGAGGAGAAAATGAAGAAACCTAGGCCGAGCGCGCGGCGCTTTCTCAGCAGCAGCAGCGGCTCTCCTCTCGAGCAATTATCTCATGCAAATGTCTCTCTGTGGCTCGCGACTGTTAATGTAATAAGTGGATAGTAGCGCGTTCGCCGTGTCGACGGAAAGATTCGTCGTTGAATCAGGCCGCCGAGAGATGAATGAAGAGGAGGCAAAAAGAAAAAGAAGGCCTTGGCGAAGGCAACGAGCGGCGGCAGCAGCAAAGCCGCAGGAAGACTAATCGTGTGCCTAAGGAGACCATCGATGTCGAATACCGATAAAAGTGCACGTAGCTGCGAAAAATATATAGACAAGCCGGAAGAAAGCAAGACGATGCAGCAGCGGCAAGAGGACGAAGAGGAGAGAAGCGAAGCTAGCTAGCCTGCTGGCCGTTGCTATATAACTAAGAGGCAAAACTACATTAACAGACTATAGAACAATCCAGTTGGAGTAACTGGGTAATCTTGGTTCGTCCGTGCGTGCGCTTGTGTGTATATATATATGAGTGTACACGCGAATATACATAAGCAGCATCTGAGAGCATCTGAGAGTCGAGAGAAGTATAGGCAGCATCGGTTCTTTCGCTCTTTCTCTCTCGCTCACTCGCTCTTTTTCAGGCTCTCGTAATGCAAGTGTGCGCGCAGAGTGAAAGAGCGAGAAAGAGAGAGAGAGAGAGAGAGCAACGTTGGCAGAGGAGAAAGAGAGCAGAGATCAGGTGCAGCGAGAGAAAGAAGAGCTATATACGTCGTACGCGTATGGCGTCTTGGTCACACGAGATAGAGAGAGAGAGAGAGAGCCTGCGTACCGATAATCACCATATCAGCTACGCACTCACACACGTAATACAGCCAGAGCTAGTTCTGGATGTTATCTGTTTGACCGATTCCGAGACCTTATCCGTAAAGCGTCATTTAAATCCTTGACTTTTTCTCTCCCTCTGTCTTATTTTGGTCGACTTACCCATTCGCTTTTGCCAGTGAAGCAGCTCGTGTATTTCCACCGCGAGTCTCGGGAATCTCTCAGCTGTAGGAACACAGCTTCGCGTTGCGGTATTCGAATACCATTCCACGCAGCAGAGGAGTAGCAGTAGCAGCAGCAGCACTCACATACACACACACGCGCGCACATACATGTATACTCAACTCTTTGCAGAGAGAGAGAGAAACGAGTAGACGACGATGTTGCTCTCACCGTGATCTGTTAACTATATGGGCTTTTTTCCGGAGCACACTGCACACGCACGCACTGGTCACTATAATTCGATGTACAACTGTATATCGAATGCACTGGACGAACTGCTGGTGCTGTGATTTTTATAATGCTGCTCTGATCGGGACGACTGCTGACTTTTTGGAGGTTAAGTCATAAGTATACACACACACGCGCATACGCACGCACGTACAACATATACACTTACACAGAGTCGCACTTATACACCGAGACAAACACGTCTCTCTCTCGGAAATATATAGACAACAAAACTATATCTGGTGGCTCACTTGCTGCTCTCTTTCTCGCGCTGCGCTGCGTACATTCCCCCGCGTGAGTACGGTATACATACGTTAATGTATGTCGTGGGCCAGCAGCAGCCGCGATATGTGCCTCGGGGAATTTCGGCTGGCGCTGGCACACACGCGCGTTTCCAAAAGACGAGTTGACTGCTCTCCGCTACTGCAGCAGCAGAGGCAAAGAATCACGTTTCACACGTATATTACACACACACGCACGCACGCACTCAGTCGAACGCGCCCGCTGCTGCACAGAGATATAGTCCGGGCAGACGTGCATTCGCGAACGATCGACACCACTACACACTTTGGACTGCACTCGTGTACGGAGACACACGCGTACACACTGTGCTGACTGCAGCCGGAGAGGATCTCTGCTGGATGCACTGCAGAGCAGCGACACGATCCTGGAAAGAGCTGCAGTACACGCGACTGCACAATTGCTATACGGGTCCCAGGCCAAATAATAATAGCTATATGTGCTGCTTCGCGATCTATATAATACAATAACTATATATAGTCAGCGCGCGGCTGTCGCGGATTCTGCACAGACACCTCACACCAAAAACAGTCGTGTCGTCGTCGTCGTCGTCGTCGTCGCGCTGTGTTGTCGAGCGAGACAGTCGGTCGGGGTGTCCGGCGGTGGCGGCGGCGCACGCTCAGTCACTGCCGTTGGCTGCACGAGACTGACTGATCGGCTAGGCAGTCCTCTGCATATTCGCGCGACTCTCGCTCGACTCCGCGCTTATTATTATTATTATTGCTATTGCTATATACGTATATAGCGTTTCGCCGCGGCTGTAATCGCCGAGTCGGCGGAGTGGGCCCCCCCGAGCAAGGCGGGGCGGCCATTTTATCACACATACAGGCGAGTGTGTGTGTGCGCGTATGCATGCATGCCTCACGAGTTCGCCTGCTGCTGCGCTGCTGCTTGCATACAGCTGCTAATGTTGCTGCTGCGGTGCACTGCGCTCTGGAGTGCTGACGCAGTACATGAACGCACACATGTACAAAAATACATTTACACTCTTTGAGCAACTGCAGCAGCGAGTGCACACGCATACATAGTGCAACAAACACAGTGCACTGCAGCAGTGAGCACTGAGCAACTGCACACAGTCGCAAAAAGGCGCGCACGCGCAAACAGGCGCCGCCGCTGCTGCTTTTACCCGTGTGCGCTTCAGAGACGTTGCTGCTCTACTCGCTCTTCCTCGCGTACTCCTGTACTCATACGATACTTATTACGCTCGTGTGTTTTTTCCCGTTTTCCGTCTCCGTCCATCTCGCACGAATACTTACTACGAGCCGCGTTCGAGCGATGATCATCGTTCGTTGTCGCCTCATACATATATATGTTGTACACATGCACAACTCGTGGTTGTACTGCGTGCTGTCTCTCGCGACTCGTGCACATGTTGCGAAGCACGCAGCACAGCAAACGGCTCATCGTCGCGAGTGAATGGGATTTCTCGACTCATATGTATACTTTTATACCCGCGCGTATTATTATCGATGTATTCGCCGGCTACAGTTGGAGTTAAAAAACGAGATAGGCTTTAAAAAAAAAAAAAGAAACACGTGCAGTACAGGTGTCGAATGACACTCGTTCGCCGAAGATTCGCTCATTGATACGAAAATCGAGAGCGTACGCGATACTTTTATTCTTCCATTTCCTAAACGTAGGCGTACTCTCAATTTCTTTGCAAATTTATGAAAAAATTTAACGATTCGCATTCGTTGAGTGAACGTAATTGGAACGATACGGTTGGTTTACGCAGTTGATGTAATTAACTTTTTGGAGCAATCAATACAGTATACGACAACAGTAATGCTCCTTGTCCCTCCTGGGGTAAACACGCTAATTATCGAAAACATAAGGAGGCACTTTATAATTTTTATGAAAACTAATAATAAATCACATTTTTTTAAAATCGATTGAATGAAGTATAATATTCTAAACACGTTTCGAGTAGTATAATAATTTTACCTTACAAGTGGACTGATTTTAACACTCGTTTAGGAGCGCACGTACTCCACAATAGGTATTAATTTTTTGTACCGGCATTTTTAAATAGTCCGGATTAAGGAAGAAAAGAAAAAAAAATTCCCGAAAGGTTTAACACTGTGTACAAGGATAAAAAGGGTGCGGAAACAAAACGCGTACAGAACGAAATCGAGGGACAAAGCGGATAGGTTTTAAAACGAGAGCAAAGAGGAAAAATAAGAAGGACCGAGGGGCCACGCTAGCAAGCATCCGCTGCGCGATGATGATTTTTTTCGCCGGCTCTCGGGTTAATGTTTTCACAAACGAAAGGACGTGTGGTGTGCAGTGCACGCAGCCGAGCATCTCGTTCAAAAAGCAGCTCTTTCACCCGTGTACATCGTGCAGCATACTTAATATTAAATGGCCCGCGAGCGATGCACACTTTTACGGTCCAAGCGCAGCCTTTCTGCGGTGCGCGTGCACTTATTAATATATATGTATACAGCTTACGATACGTATTGTGAGCCATATAGTGTACAGTATGTATACATAATGTATCGCGTGCGGCCGGGTGCATTAAGAGTTCGCCAGACTGAGAACGAAAGTGTGTACTCGACGCGTCTGCAGCACGATTCGCCAAATTCTTTCGGAGCTCCGCAGCGTACTCGAGCCTTCGAATAATGAACGCTCGACGAGTTCAAGATTTTTCGATTGTGTGACTCAATCGAATTGAAATGGAGCATTGGAATTATTACCGAATTGCGACATCCGTAATGTTCGTTGACATTACATCTTCGAACTTTGTCGAGCAGTTGGACGCTTATCAGTTGTACATTATACATTTGTGTAATGAGATGCGTCATTGTTTGTGTAATATAAGTGTGCAGGCGTTATAATCCGAAAGGAAATAAAAGTTACGTTGACACGAGACTTACAGCAATATTCGTCCTCATTGTTATGATGATATTTTATTCATGAAATATACGTGTGATCTGCAAAATGCAAGAACTTCAACGAGGCTCAATGTCTCACTGAAAATCTGATGGGCTATATTTTCACCGTATTTGTTAAGTATTTTCTGGAGTTTTGGAGCTATCAAGGTGTGAAACGAATAAATCCCTCTCATAAAAAAGTGCGGAACCTTAAGCGTCGAGTAATTGAAGTTGATTATTAAAATCGCACTGCATAATGATGCATAACTTTTTCGCCTGTTGACATATTGGTGTACGTTACGATTTAATTATCCGAAGAAGCGTAAGTGAGTTACAAAACAAAATTTGCAGAATCAAAGGTGCTAAAAAGTGACTAATATGATAAAATTGGTATCAACGAAAGAGGTTCAACAAATGAAGTATTAATTTTCTATTAACATATAATTATTCCTTTCAGTATAGTTATTAAGTACTGTATAGATTAGCGAGTTATTCTTTTAAATGTTTTATTCAAATCTATCATGTTAGATACTCATGCTTGCACTTCAAAAATCTAGAAAAATGTTCAAATTAGTTATATTTTGAGTTTTATGGAATTTTAGATCAGAAAATCAAAATTATATTAAAATGTCAATCTAATATCGTATTTAAAATTATTTGAAACAAACAATCTGATTCATTTTCATACAATAATTTATTGGTCATTTTAAAACTTAAACATTTTTTTAACATCAGATAAAAAAACTATTAGAGGAATCCGTAATATTAAAAATCAAAATTTTATATTAGACTTCCGAACAAATACATTCGATTTTACATCGTGGTTTTTAAAATTGAACATACATTTTATACATTCATATTTATTAGGTCATGATCATGAGTGAACCAGGTACAGAATCGATATGGGTTTTAAGATAACTTTTTTTTTTATTGTCTTACCTACCGATGCACCATATGCTTAGGTATTACTAACGTGAGACGATCTAATGTGCCTATTGAGATTACTCTCATTTGAAAACTTCTTTTCGCATCTACTACAGGGATATGTGTTACCATTATGCATCGTATTGATGTGCCGTTTGAGATTACTCTTTGTTGTCCGCAGGTATCGCACTCATATGCAATACCATGATGTGATGATTTGACGTACCGATTTAAATAAATTTTTCGAGTGAATGTTTTCTCGCGTGTATTAAATGTATGGTGGAGTTCATTATTGGAATTCAAATCCAATTCTTTTTTCACTATGCTCGCAGTTTCTATTTTAATCGTGTTTGGATTTTTACAATCGTCGCTATAGTTTGTATTCTGTAAATCATTTGCAGAATAATCGTCCATTTTCTTAAATACTAATGATTCCTTATCAGGCTTCGAGTCTTTAAACTCAAGCTTAATTTTTATATCATCGAGCTCACTTTCCTGATTTTCGTTACATCGAAGCGTCTGTAATAAAAAATCGAATTATATGAAGTGATTTGTAATAAATGTTCACTATGTCAATCGTGTATGACTGCCAATGCTTACTGAATATTCTCTGAAGAATCGAACATTATTAACGTAGAACGTCTCGTCAATAATATTGTAATCATTTTCATTGGGTGACTCGTCGCATGGTTCTTGTTTGACTCTGCAATAAATCAAATGAGATTGAGTATCACGCTATGATATTTTTATACGTTTTTTCACCTAAAATGAAAATTACCTAACAGCGCCGTTGAAAATATTACTCGACTCCATGTTTCTCACTTCGAATCTGGTTAACGACTAATCTTTTCATAATAATGTTACACATCAAACGAACTAAACACTTAATTCCATAATATTTACAAATTATAGTTCAGACATTCGATCGAAACAATGTGAGCGAAGCATAACTAAGTCATCACTTGTTTGTTATTGTTATTATTGTTTTTTTATTGGTCTCTTGCTGAATGAACAATAAATATTTTTCTAAATACGATATTTCATTACGAAGAAATGTGAAAGTAAAATTTTTTAAAAATAATTCAACGATGAGCGGAAGTATGATCTGCGGGTTAATTTTGTTATGATATTGAAAGGACTCGATAATTATTTCATCTTTCTACGTGCTTTACAATTTCGAAGTCAAATTACGCTTTTACTCTAATTCTCTTGCTATTTTGCAAAATCTGCAAGGAAGGTGGAAATTTGCTGGAAACTGTGAGTTACTCTCTTTGAGGAAGCAATATTTTTTCGTCCATAATTAAGTATTTTCGCTCATTAGTCCCCCCTTAAAGATATAAATAGATATAAAAATCGACAAATATTATTTCTCTCGGAGCAATGGAGCCACGGATATACCTGAATTACTAAAATACAGGCGCACATATACGCGCGGTAGAATCACGTAACAGGAGGGCACACATCCTCATCCCAAAGCCGACGACGGCAACTCGCACTTGGCGCCTGTACAACACACACCGCAATATATAGCATATATACAGAGCCTGTAAGTACAGAGTAGGCGCGAGCCTCGAGTGGATGCACGTCTCAAGTACTTGCGGCAGGCTATATTACGTGCGAGAGAGAGAGAGAAGCATGACGAGAGGCCACATCGAGCGAGAGAAATAATACATCGAGCTAGTCGGGGGCGCGCTTGTGTGTACAGTATATTGCAGAGACCAAGGGAGGCATATTATACACATCCAATCTCGCTCCATGGGTGGTGCAGCACAGTCGCGCATAACGACGAACATACGACTCGTTTCCAAAGCTTCGCCGAGCAATGGGACGTATTACATGCGTGTTTATATACGCGAGCCTGCCTACGTGCGTTACATATAGCTATATATCGTGCCTCGAGCGAGCTGCTGCTGCACGCCTCATAAATGCTCAAGTGCGTCTGCGGCGCGTTATACATTATACCGTGAGGGATGACAGCTTTTTTTTCACTTTTTTCCCAACGCGCACCGCAAACTACTCTGCGACGGAGGGTGTGTGCGTGTATGTTTACCTAAGAAAATTTTTCTTCCAGCCTTTTCAATGCACGAGCTGCTTTCGTAATACATATCCGCGTATACAAGCGCGAGAGTAAAAACTGATTAATCACTGCCGATCTTCGCATGGTGCTTTTTTGCGCGCGTCACATCGCTAATGATTTATATTTTCCCTCGCCGAGTGTACATGTACGAATGTGTGACAAAGGTGTCTAGCCTACATACTCCCCAACAAACAACAGATTTCCTCATTTATCTCGAATTCGCATGCTGTGGCTTCGTGGAAATACAAGCTGTACTCTATATTCCATAATAACTTATGCCCATTTTGAGAGAGCCCCGCAATTCAAATTTTCCATCTGTCATTGTGCGCGTCTCCGCGTGCCGAGTTGTCTGTCGTCTCGAAAGAAAATATTTTTAGCCGCGCGCACCCGCACCCGCTCGATACACTCTTGTCATTTCGAAACTGTATTATATTTCCGAGCGAGTGACGACCCGGCCGAATGTAACCGAATGTAAAATTTTGCATGAAATTTCTGTAAATTTAAAAATAATTTAATACATTATCGCGATGCAAATTATATTCTTGTACCGTCCGCCGTATATGATTTACCAATCGATATTCATTATTCTACGCCGCGTGACTCATCGATCCGCAGCATCTTTATTTTTGATTGCATTACGATTTTTAACCGTGGCGTTATAATTTAAATAAATTTTTACCTAAAAGCGTAAAAAATAAACGACGATTGGGTCAATTCGTACATAATAATACCGATAAAAAAATGACCGCATCGCACGCTCAAAAATTATAAATATAGATATGAAAATAATTAATAAAATAAATGAATTAATCTTGACGATTGAAATTACGCGCTTTCGAAATACTTTGCAAGACGCGTCGTCGTCTGCTTCTGACAGAAGCGCGCGCATGGCATATATTATACACATAGGACATAGTGTGTTTGCATACTTATCGCGAACGGAGCAGCAGTGTAAAATTATATCACGAATCGTTTACCTTTCATAGATTGGGAGTAATTAATTACTCAAATTAATCATTGAACTGGTTGAGATAATTTTTCAGGAATAAAATTGACCTGCGCTGAGACACATTTGGTAAGTTGGTGGCAGAATTTTTGCATGCTACGATCATATTTGCAGGTTACAAAAAGTGGTGTAATGTTTTGACGTTGAAGTGCATCCAAAAAGTCAAAATGTTTAATAGGCAAATTATTGTTAAAAGAATGATATTTTTCCAACTTTTGAATGTAAATTAATCGCCAAGTGTACTGCCCTATTTTTATGCAAAATTTTGATGTGTTCTACGTTAAAGCTTCTCTATCAATATAAAACTACCTTCGAACGCAACGATTTTATTTAACGCTTGAGATTTTATTTTTATTTTTTCTTTATCGAACCTCCCTATCACTCTGTCCAAGCGTCAGTACTATTTAATTCTATAGAAGCCATACACTGTAACGGTAATCTTGTTATCGGCTCTAAAATGCTACGATTAGATCCACCGTACATGTACAACTTCCAACTTAATTGAGGCGAATGTAGTTGACAAGAAATAAGTTGACTCGTTCACAATTGATGAATATTTATTCGTAATTTCAGGTTGTGCAAAAAAAAAAACTATTCGAGATGGCAGGAAAAGAGAGACGCTTGATGCATATTATTTTCAAACATTTCTTCAGATCTATCACACCTAAAATTCCTAAACATAATCTCGTCGGTGAAGATTACATGGGCACAAAGTATTACGAAGTCACGAATTTGAAGGAATCAATTCATAAGAAAAGTAATCGCTACTTTGTTCCGAAAGAGAAGAATAACTTTGAACAGGATTTACCCGCTGAATGGGAAGCTTGGCTGCGAAAACGTCGGGCGGATCCTCCAACTGAAGCCGAGGTATTTAATTTTTTTTCTAATTTTAATTATGAAACATTCGTTACAATTTCAAGAATTTTTTATTACTAGGTGATGGAAAATTACGAAATGATATTGACCAAAAGGCAAAATGCAGCTGAATTGGAAATTACTTATCGAAAAGAAGAAGGACTTCAGCCTCATGATCCAAATGCCAAACCATTAGATCAACATGCCTCTATAAATTTCCCAACTTATTATGAGTATAAGCAATTCGGTCGTGATTATAAACCAAATTGGAAAAAGAATAAGTCATAAAATAATAATTTTTGACAAAAGAAATTGTAAAAATTTATTTTTATTGATAGTTGAAGTAACTTTTTTGTAAATATAGGATTTAAATAAATGTTACAAACTGTAAATAAAGCAAATACTTTTTTATTTGTATGTTATTGAACCAATTGAAAGTTATAAATAAAGATGTAATTTTGAATTGTTGAAAAAACATGTAGTTTTATTTAATATCTAGACTTATAATCTAAGAAAAGATATGTATATTCAAAAACTTACAAAGTTGTAAATCTTTATATGTAGGCAACTAGTATCAATCACAAGTTCTTTTTTAAATATTACTATCGATATACGTATACATTTATACATTATGTTGTGTTAAAGTAAAGTGTCCAATGATAATTCTTTCTTGAAATAGTTTTGATGGAAAAATTGGGTTATTCAGTTTGTGGATGATATATTATATTATGTATACTTGAGAAATTGTAATAATATTCATAAGTCTTGGATATATTATTAAGATTTTGAAATTCAGATTATATTCAAATGACAGTTGCAAATTCAGTCTTGATATTATCTGGTCAAGCTAAGTATCTACCTACGTAATTTAAATATTTACCATTAAAAACATTATTTCAATTTTTAGGTATTGAAATTTTACCCAAATTACATATATTGCTTTTCTTATTATTCAAGTGATGATCATTAAATTTTTTAAATTGTAATATAAATTCTATCAACTACTTACAAATTAATGGATTATACAAGATATTTAAATCATCTGAACAATCAAAAATTTACGTTAGATATGGTATCCCAAGAATATATGTACCAATGTTACTACAATTTAGAATTTTCATTTTAAGTTTTTTTTACTAACTTTGAGATTTCAAAAATTCTTGTTTTTTAATATCTAATTTTCTATAACTAACCCTTTTTCATTTTTATATAAAATTTTTGTATTACTTCAACAGTAAATATTTTGCACTAAATTTTTAATCTATAATATATATAACGTGAGCATGAGTTATACTCATTAATAGTTTGGACGTTATATTTTATAATATATGCACAGTAAAAATGACAAGTTATAACAACCTTAGGTCTATGCAACTTGAACTTTTATCACTGAAGTTCTCTCAAACTTCTATCAAAAGCGTAAAATAGTCAAGAAGTTAGAGAGTAATAAAAATTTAAAGTAAAAAGTACATGAGTATAAGCTAATTCCATGCTAAGCTACAATAATTCTATGAAGTTTAAAGTTAATAATATACAAGCCATCTACACAGACTTTACTTTCTAAAAAATCACTTCTATAAAAATAGAATCAGAAACTACTGGATTCTAAAGAATAGTTCAAGAACTAATGCTACATTTCCGTCGATAATTAAAATGACCATGAAGATCATTCATTTGAGTTTATTCAACAATTGAAGAGAATTTTCCGTAAAATTGATCTCTAAAGGACCAGAATAACATGATTTCATTAACTGTCAAGTGCGTACATGCAAGTTTACCGAGTTTTAAAAACTCTATATTCATAGAAAATGCAAGATTCTTCATTATGTTAGATGCAAACTTTAACAAGCCCACAGCTATTTTTCTAGTACTGTTCTGACATGAGCAAAACAACCAACGAGGTCCATCCCGTAAAAGGATGGCTGCCCTTTCCTTCGCCGAGTTTATCGCCATAATTCTCCCACAAGTAATTAGTCTTCTTCTGCTGATAAAAGACATTCTTAATGAGATTATTTCTAAGTTTAGTATAAATCCGTCCAGCTTCGACCTGGTAAGGACCTTCGACTTTGGAATAATGTTGTAACGCAGCGACAGTCAGATAATTCAAGTTCATCCAGATGGCTCCTCTCCAGTATGGTGGATCGTGCTCGGTATTGTGTTTCATGTATATCGGCGAAGATCTTGCCAAAGACCTCAAGCCATAATTGGTCCACAGAAGCTCGGGCTTCTCAATGTCTTGGAGAATCTTTTGCAGTTGATACGAGTCCGGGTCGACGATTTTCAATAGGAAGGGAAACAGCGATACGTAACCGAACGAAGTATCGACGAACTTCTCTTCCGGTTCCGCGAGAACGACCCTCACTTTGTCTTGCGATACCTGGGCTTGTCTACTGGCGTGCTTGGGTCTTTCGAGTCGTACTTTGTCGGTGTGCAGGCCGTAATCGGCGTAGACGCTCATCGTGGGAGACCAGTGCAACTCGTTCAAATGCTTGTTGTCCGAGAGATAGTCGAACGTGTTCTCGTACTTGTGCGTCGATTTGCCGAGGATATCGGCCAAGTTCGCCATCACGCTCGACGCCAGAGTCATCCAGCAACGTAGATCGACGTGACGCTCGTGAACCGTCGGATGAGAAGCACGCGGATAATCGTCCAGGCCGGAAGTCAATGTTTTGGGATTCAATTCTCGATTCGTTTCACCGTTTCTTCCGCGCCATCTGTAAGTACCCGAGATTTCGCCCTTTTGAGTGGAGTTGAACCATTCGAACCAGGTTTGCAATCTGGGATATAATTTTTCCAACAGATGCAAATGTTTCGTCATCAATTCACTGCGTTTGTGATTTAAAATATACTGCAGAGTTAAGAAAAATGTGGGAGGATTGGCGTTGGTGTTGACTTGTGTAACAAATTCTTGTGGAACTTTAGCGAGAGCTTCTTCACCCAGGATCATTTCTCTTGGAATCCAACCCTCTACATTCATTAAATCAAACCAGTGACTAATTATATCCATTTCTAAATCTAAGTCCCAACTAGCAAGGAGAAGACCATGGAACCCTTCATCCCATAAGAAGCCTCTTGGGAAAAAGCTCCTGCTGGGTACTGCACTGAAAAGAGGTGCTTTCCAATATGGAACAGGTAAATCTGTATAAACACTTTTCACTTGAGCAGAACCATAGAAGTATCCAATTGAACCAATCATGTTGGAAAAAGCTGCTTTTGCAAAATTTACTTCTGTTTCGTTATATCCTTTGGTTTTTAATTTGAAAGTATCTTCAAATTTGGTATCAAAATGATTTTCATAATTTTTCAATACTGTATCATAGTACTTTCCAGTTAATTTTTCCTTTTGACTGGCAATACTATTACGTTCAAATCTAATTTCTAGTTCTACAGGCAATTCAGCTGTGACCTGTGTCACTATAAAATTAGGCACTAATGTTTTTCCATTATTGAGTCTCAATGCTTCACCGGGAAGAACAATTTTTTCAACATTTGCTTTCTTAGAAATTTTAAAGTGGTGAAAGATTGTTTCTTTAAGAAGGCCTAGATTTGGAGCTGCTGTGACTAAATACGATTGGTCTACTTCTCCACTACTTATCACATTGAAGTTTAAATCAAAGTAACCTAAGTCTTTAGTTTGACCTTCGACACCTTTCAGAATTTCAGCTGAATGATCCACAATAGGATTAATATTACCATTTGTCTTGTCTTCAATGGCAGTATAAAACAATAAAGATATCTCTTTATTTCTTGAAGTTGATTTAATAGCTGTTGCATTAATTTTAGCTGTCCAGTCACCACCATTTGATCCATGAATATCTTTTACAAATGAAGTAGTGATTAATACATTATTATCAATTATTTCTTGTATTCCAAAATTCTTTCCATCGTGTTTGGTCCAGCCATATTTTTCTAATCTATCATTTTGAGTGCACCAATGTCTCATACCACTACCATCTGCTTGAAGAGTTCTAGAGAAGTACCACATGAGACCGGTAACTAATGAATATGGTTCCCTTGTTTTCATACCAAAGTACATGTTTGATCTATAAGACCCCCAATAATAGTCATTCTTATCTAAGCGACTTACTTCTACAAGTTTACTATTACTGAATGGAGTATTGACACGAGTCTCATTGTAGCCTTTATATCCCAAACAGGCTGCAATTGTCAACACAGATATAGGTAGGACAACTTTGAGAAAAAAATTATGAACACCTAGAATACGCGTGGGTGAATTATCACTTCCTCTGTCAGATGATGATCTATTTTTCACTGGTCTATCTCTTGGTCTTGGCTTTCTCATTTTGATACTGTTATTTTGCAGACGCGCAAAAAGATCCGAATGTTATTCATAAAATTGAAACCTGTATGTAAAATGCGAATCACTCGTTAATTAAATTAAAACCCAATTATATCCACACTCAAATACGATTATTCAAAAGTTGTAATTACCTACGATTTTTGACACATCAGCATCTGGAAAGACAACGCAACGAGCAAACTGTTTTAACGAAACTGCAAAGCTCTCGAAAAAGAGGCTATACACTGCAGACAATAACAAAAAGCAGCAGCAGCAGCAGCAGCAGAAGCAGCAATCGATAGGTGGCAGAGTACCGCGTCAGGAAATGGTTGTAAGCACTGCTTAATCGAAGGTGGATGACCCGTTTTTTATTTGTCAAAAGCAGTCGACGCTCTCGCGGGGGGTAAAGGAGCCAAGTCTGACACTCTAATGCTTGCTGCTGCTGCTGCTGCCGGGTGGACGGACAGGCGCGCGCGCGCGCGCGAGCGCTTACCGTCGCCGCCGGTGCACAAGGCGCAAGTCACACACTTTGGCAATCATCTGCACGTGTGTGTGCATCCGTGCACCCGACCGACCGACCGCCTGTGCAGAAGTCTCATGCAGCAGAGGCAGCAGCGCAGGGTTGAAAGTGTGTGTAGGAAGTGCAAGTATAAAAGTGGTTTTCCTTCGTATTGCCGAGGGAAGTTACGAAACACTATAGACGTATGTGTTTGGTTTGTGTGGTGTACACGCGAGCCGCCCGCCAGTCGCCACTGATTCACCTCGAATCCTCTTCGCGCGACCCCCCGCGCGATGATATAACGACGCGCGTACACGATTGCGTTCGTCAGTTCAACGATGAACTAGTTGAACGACTGCCATACGTCCTTATATCGAAAAATAGGATAACGATTCATCTTCGGACAATAATTTGATCGACGAGTGTGAACGAAACAAAAAAAAAACAATGGATTCTTGGCAGGAGATACTGCGTATGGTCGTGCGCCAGAACAGGACTTTCAGCCTCTACGATCGCGAGAGGAACGAGTTCAAAATCATGGATTACTTCGTCAACAATAGCGTCCTGAAGGACCAGCTCGTGTCCTGGCTGCTCTCGTTCAAGCACATGCAGCTGTTCCCGTTCAAAAAGAGCAACGACAAGAGCCAGGAGTACAGGCGAAAAGGTAACAGCGACTTCCAAGCGAAGAATTATCAATGCTGCCTCGAAGCTTACGGACTGAGCTTGCAGTACGCTTCGTGGGACAGCGAGGATTTCGCCTTGGCTCTGGCGAACAGATCCGCTGCTCTGTTCTACATGGGCAAGTACAAGGCCTGCATCCAAGACATCGAGCTGGCCCTCGAGTGCAATTATCCCGCGGCGATGATGTACAAATTGTATCTACGGGCCGCGCAGTGCTACTCCAAGCTGCAGAAGAAAATCGAAATGAACGAGGCTGTCGTCAAGCTGAGGGAGTGCATCAGCAAGCAGTCGAGCGACAGCTTGACGAGCTCCAAGATCGCTGACATTGAGAAACAAATTGAGTTCCTTACGGCTAGTACGGTAATAGACATGACCGGGAAAAAAGACGCTACTAGTCCTGTCAATGCCTGTGTGTCACCTGCTTCCGATCATATTATTTTTGAGGAAAACTCCGAATTTCTAAGTGCTTCGAAAAATTTGAGCATCAAGTTTTCAGTTGAAAAGGGACGTTACGTCGTCGCTAATCAAGATATCAAAAAGGGTGATACATTGTTCTATGAGAAGCCTTTTGCTTTTGTTTTGTTAGATAATGGAGAGAGCGATGCTGTGTGTGCTAATTGTTGCAATGATAAAGGTGATATACCAATACCATGTAAGTTTTGTGCTTGTACAATATATTGCAGTAAACAATGTATGGAGGAAGCCTGGTCTACTTACCATTGTTATGAATGTTTTGGTCATCAGATTGATTTGTGGAATCAAATAGGAATCGCTCATTTGACTGTGAGAACTTTTTTAAAGTGTTGTGCTGAAAGTGACATGAATAAGTTTAATACCATTCATCATCTAGTTACAAACATTGATAAAATAGGCACAAATGATATGTACGTTTATGGAGTTTCTGCTCTCATGATGACCTTGTATTTAAAAACTTATACAGATTTTTTCCAAACTGTTGATGTCCATGAAAAACTTTTCAAAAAGTTTGATAACAAAGAGCTCAATATGATTAGTTTATTAGATTTAGAATTTGATAATTGGACTGATGGTAACAAAGAACATTATGTCAGTGGGTTAATTTTGAGGCACATGATGCAACTCATTTGTAATGGGCATGCGATTACAAAATTATCTTTAGAAAAGTCAGAACTTGAAAGCATTGCAGCCGAGTATCAATGCAGAGTAGCCACTGCCATTTATCCTTCTGCAAGTATGATGAATCATTCTTGTAAACCAAATATTATTAATAGTTTTAAAGGACAATACTTAATTGTTAAAGCTACTGAAGATATTGCAAGTGAAGAAGAAGTTCTTAATTGTTATGGACCTCACTACAGAAGAATGGCCTTAGAAGATAGACAAACATCGTTAAAAAATCAGTACTGTTTTACATGCGAGTGTAAAGCTTGCACTGATCGTGCCTTGCAAAACTTTGCAGATAAATATAAAAAGTTGAATTGCAAAGAATGTTTTGGTGCTGTTAAAGTCGTTAACGGTCTCACGGCCACTTGCCTTAGCTGTGATACAACCTATGAATTACAAGAAAACACTTTGTACGAAATTGAAGAATCAAAAAGACTTTTTGCTAAAACTCAAGATTTGTTGCGTTTAAATAAGACACTCGATGCTTTGGAGACTGCTAAACAATGCCTTGAAGTTAGAACAAAAATTTTTTACAAGCATCATGAAACTATTGCCATAACTCACGATCTAATTGGTAAAATATTAGCGACTATGGGTCGTTGGCTTGAGGCTGTCATACAACTAGAGTACAGCTTAACTTCGATCGAAGAGCGGTACGGTTCCGATAGTATCGAATTCGCCAATGAACTTAATAAATTAACCGATATTTGCATTCGATATCTCGACGAAGAGGAAAATATCAATACAAAACAGTATAAAAATATTTTGAAAAAAACCCGTCGCTATCTACGCCAGGCCGAAGAAATTTTAAGGCTCAATTACGGACCGTGGAACAATTCGTGTCGGCAGATAACCGAGAAAGTCAGCTTGATTGAGCCCCTCTTTGAAAATTTGCACCTTTAAGAACAAAGATTTGCAACGCACATTTTTTCGTATTAAAAAAACCCAGTTTTTTCATACGTTGATAAAAGA
The DNA here is from genome assembly GCA_902732785.1 of Trichogramma evanescens. Classification (NCBI taxonomy): domain Eukaryota; kingdom Metazoa; phylum Arthropoda; class Insecta; order Hymenoptera; family Trichogrammatidae; genus Trichogramma; species Trichogramma evanescens. The sequence goes on from CACVKI010144080.1 coordinate 22,309, forward strand.
TAAAATTTTTATAACAGTGCGAATTTTCAAATTCAAGCGGGTCAATCGGAGCGACTCGCTGCTGTCAGAAAGCGCCATGTTGTAGACTTCACTTGCAAGTGTACGATTCTCGTATCGTGGCAAGCATACTATGCGCCGATAAATGAATTGTGGCCCAAGAGGGAGGTCTTTGATGGGCGAGATCGAATCTTTCCAACAATTCTAAAATGACGGACAGATAATAAATAAATATTTCTTCAAAAATACATTCCATTGTTATTATTGTTGTTATTGAAACAGTGTTAGCAGAATAAGTTCATAGAAAAGACAATTATGAGCGCAGTGTTAAAAAAGAATACCTCGAATAATCTGTTTGAATCAATGAAGTGAAAGCAAGTCATAATCAAACAAGTCTTCAAAACAAACGAAAATACAAAACCCTATTAACAATTATTACAACAACGAAGCAGAAACTTCGTTGAATAAGATTGATATTTTAGCAGATTGAAATATTGTCTGCGGTTATTGATTGCATTTATTTTTTACTTTTCTTCGAAGAAGACAGACAAGATGATTCACAGCTTGTTTATCATCAACTCTTCTGGTGATGTTTTCATGGAAAAACATTGGAAAAGTGCCGTAGCCAGATCTCTTTGTGATTATTTATTTGATGATCAGCATAAACTGTTGGCACCCAAAGATATTCCACCAGTTGTAGCAACTCCTCATCACTACCTCATAAGCATATATCGCTGCCGTATGTTTTTTGTAGCAGTCTGTACAACTGACATACCTCCTTTATTTGTTGTAGAATTTCTGCACAGAGTTGTAGATACATTTGAAGATTATTTTACTGAGTGCACTGAAACAACTGTTAAGGAAAATTATGTTGTTGTTTATGAATTGTTAGATGAAATGTTAGATAATGGATTCCCTTTAACAACTGAGTCTAACATCTTGAAAGAATTAATTAAACCACCTAATATTTTAAGAACCATAGCTAATTCGGTTACAGGAAAATCAAATGTAAGTTCTATTTTGCCAAGTGGACAGTTATCTAATGTACCATGGAGAAGAACAGGAGTAAAGTATACTAATAATGAAGCATACTTTGATATTATCGAAGAAGTAGATGCTATCATTGATAAAACTGGTGCTACTGTCCATGCTGAGATTCAAGGTTGCATTGATTGCTGCATTAAACTAAGTGGAATGCCTGATCTTACTTTATCATTTGTCAATCCAAGACTATTGGATGATGTTAGTTTTCATCCTTGTATACGATTCAAACGTTGGGAAGCTGAAAAAATTTTATCATTTATACCTCCGGATGGAAATTTTACATTATTATCATACCATGTTGGATCGCAAAATGTTGTTGCAATCCCTATTTATGTTAGACATAACATTAGTTTGAAAGAACCTGGTGGTGGACGATTAGATATTACAGTTGGACCCAAACAAACAATTGGTAGAGCAGTAGAAAATGTTAGTTTAGAGATTCCACTGCCTAAAATAGTTCTGAATTGCAACTTAGTTGCAAATCAAGGAAAATATGTATTTGATCCTGTTAATAAAATTCTTCAATGGGACATAGGCAGAATCGATACATCAAAATTACCGAATTTGCGAGGGTCTGTTTCTGTGCAATCTTCTGCTACAGTATTAGAATCCAATCCAGCTATCAATGTTCATTTTGTAATTAATCAGCTTGCAGTATCAGGATTAAAAGTCAATAGATTAGATATGTATGGTGAAAAATATAAGCCTTTCAAAGGTGTGAAATACGTCACTAAAGCTGGAAAATTTCAAATTCGAATGTAAATCAACTGTACTCATTATATTTTGATTCATGTAAATAAATTATTGAAAAATGTATTCTTACTAAATATTATTATGTTTTATGGAAATAAAGTTTTACAGATTAAATATTATATTCACTTTTTTATTCAAATAAATGTATACTATACTTATCATTTAGTACTTTTTTTTATTGATGAACATGTTCTAAAGCTAACATTTTATAAACGTAAATCACCAAGATAATTTTTTAAAGATGATGCAATTTTCACTTAACCGCAAAAAATTTTTTATACAAATATTTTATTTGAAGCATTCAAACAAACAATACTTTCTTTCACTCATAAATGTGGTATGTTGGTTATAGTCAGTACATTCATTTCTACAAACAAGTGCTTTGTATTAAGTTAATTTAATAATGATCATAAAAAACGTAGTCTAGGAGAGATATCTGTATTATAAATTAACTTATTAAAAAAATTCTCCTAATTACAAATCTTAGTTCTATGCATTCAAGAAAAAAAAATTAAGTCAACCAATTGAATTAATTTTAAATTTCAATCAATTATATAATGTACATGATTCATAGTGTGTCTTCATAACAATGATCAGTAAACATACTGCAACAGTGAACAATATTCACATATAGAAGATTAAGTGCTAAATACTTTCTATCGACTAACGACTATGAAAATAAAATCATTCATTCCCTTAAAAAACAAACCACTAAATATAAATTAGAGTATGAAATAGAATTTACAATCCTAATATTGTGTTGTCAATTATTTTTTAAGCCTAATATTTTATTCTCAATTTTCTCAATAGTCAAATCACTTGCGATTTATTTCCACGGATTAATATAATTGAGGATTATTGAAACCAATACATTTTCAGCCATAGGAGAAAGTGTTAATGGCTCCTGGACTACTTTCTAATTCTTCAACCTGAATAGTCATGATTATCATATAGATCTTGATCATATAATTCTCCTTTGACCATTCGTCCGCCGAAATAACGGCCATTAAGTACATCTCTTGCTCTTTCAGCCTCTGAAAAAAATAAAACCATAATCATGAAGTATTAAAATTTGATTGATTAAATCATTTATTAATAATTTTATCGAGTCGAGAATCGATAACTTACCTCCCATTTGTGAAAATTCAACGAAAATTTTGACAATAACCTCGGGATCTTCTTCATCTTCTGACTGTTTTTCGTTATAGATTATAACTCTTTCAACTACACCGAATTTTGAGCATTCATCTTGAATTTCTTCTTGTAACGTTTGATCGACGTCCTCGGGCGAGACCATATTACGTAAAACTACGACGCGAGATTCAACCTTACGCATAAGCTTTTGCATTACCAGATGACGTGCACTCTGCCCTTTAATAGACATATTTTCTTGTTGTTGGAGTGTTTGTGGCTCAGCTTCTTCTAATAATTTTTTTTGTAGCTCTTCTTGCTGTTTCGCAACAGCTTGTTCTTGCGCTCGTTTCATGGCTTCTGGACCTGAAGTTGGTGCAATGAGAGAAGCTGTAGACGTTACTGCTGGCTGAGACACTGGTACTGGAATTGGTATAGTTTGCCCAATGGCTGTAGGTGTTACAACTGTTGGTGGTGGAATAACCACAGATTGTCCAGGTATAGCAGGAATAATAGCTGCTGGCTTACTCAATGCTTGTGGAATAGCAATGCCTGGTGGTGGAATTAGTGGAGCAACAGTGGGTACTGGGGTAGAAGAGGCAAGAAGAGGAGCGGATGCAAGTGTAGGTCTAGCTATGGGTATTACAGAGTTTATCAATGGTGTTGCAGCAGCACCCAATTTATTTAATCCCAATGCAACAGCGTTGCTTGCAACGGCATCCATAGCTTGAATTTTAGCAGTAGCCGCTGCGGCAGCCACAGCTGCTGCTGTTGGCATCATGCTGTTACCAGTTGGTGGTCCCATCAACGCATTAGGTGGTGTAATAGCTCGTCCTACGCGTAAAAATTGTCCTCCAAGATCGAATAAGTTCATCGATGATATAGCTTCAAGAGCCGATTGCATGGTCTCGTATTCGATGAAGCCATAGCCCTTATGACGATGAGGCGAGCTACTTTGAGCAAGTTTGCAATAGGTGATGGGACCAAACGCCTCGAAGACTGACTTGATATCATCCTCCGTGAGATCTTGATGGATTGACGCCACGTAAATGCGATTGTAGTGTTTACTTTCTTCTGTGATTTCATCGATGACCGATTGAGCTTGAGGCATGTTGGATGGACGCCCAACGACCTGGTGGACATTCAAATCAAATTAATAAATTTAAATTCACATTATTTTTTTTACTTATTCTAAATTAAATTAAAAATATTATTTTAAAATTAGAAACAGTAATAAAAAATATTCAATAAAAAAATAGATTTGAAAAGTTATATAATAAACGAGAGGTCTTTAGTACTCTAATTACAACTAAATAACAAAATTGAAAAAAATCATTCATGAACCAACTCATTTACTTTATCAATAACTCAAAGAATCTTTACTTTCTTATGTTTACTTTTGAGTAGAATTGAGAGGTATTAACGATTAAGGTTGGATTATTAAGGAATAAGGTTAAAGATTCTTCAATTTAGAGAAAAGTCTATAAGAAAAGTAGGATAAGTAAAATATAGAAGGAAATTAAGTTACTTCGAACCTCCATGGATTCATTAGGATTTTTCAAGGACAGGTTATTCGGGAAATTAGTACGACCAGCTACCTTGATATTTCGTCCACCAATAGTAACTCCATTCATTTGCTCAAGCGCAAGTTGCGCTGCTTCGGGTATTTCGTACTCTACGAATGCAAAACCTTTATGTTTTTGAGTAATTGGATCCCATGACATGTTGATAGACTTGATTGGTCCAAACGGAAGAAACGCCTGCCTAATGGTGTCTTCTTTCAACTCAAAACTTATGCTTCCAACGTAAACTCTGTTGAACAAAAAAATTATTTAGTTAAAAATTTTAAAAATAAATTTATTCATAGAGTGACATTACCAATAACCGGCCAAATAAGTAGTGATTTATAGTACTACGTAATTTTCTTGTAAAGTTCACAAATAATTAAATTTTTCATATTGACAATAAAAACTTGAACATTACTCCCCAAGCTGTCTAAATTCAGAAAAAGACAAAAAAAAAATTGTAAACGTCCCGATTATTGAGTCATAGCCAGGTATTGATAAAGTCACCAAATTATACCATACAATTAGAGCTTGATTCATCAACCCTTTAGTCACATAGTTCCGAAGTATTTTATCAATTCAAATAAATATGTACATGCAATATTATAAACCAACATTTTTATCATTGAAACTTCAAGACTCAAAAAAAGTAGATGGTTTTCATACAGAAACTAATATGTTAAAATAAAAAAGTTAATCTACAAGAATGAATTATCATGAAATAAATGGAATTTTGGAAGTTTTGTTAATTTAGAACAACAGAAAAGCATTGAGGGCCCTAATTATTCTGTAATGGTTGCAATATGCTATTATGCATCTCTAAAGTATAGCCCATGAAACAATTATTGCAAGGAATATTTTATATTTACGATAGTTATTAATAAGAATCATGGTAATTACTAAGAATAATTTGACAATAAAACAATCTGATGGTGAAAAATAAAGCAAAGAGAATTAAATGAGATTATAACAATTAAGATGAAGTCTGCAAGAAAAAAGATTAGGACAATCTAATAGGCTTGGTTAATGAATTAGGGAGTATATGGGATTTTGATTAAGTGAGATCTGATGCAATAGAAAGTACAATGGAATTCTAAGATGAATGGAAATAGAGGTAGTTTTTTTTTTAAATTTGATTTTCGGAATGGTAAACCAAACGAACCTGCACATCAGAGCTAGGGCCTGTTGTCTTTGAACCTGATTCCTCTGACTAGCCATTTGCTGTAACACAAATATCCATAAGACTTGAATGATACCCATTCCCTTACTTAATTATTTATAATTTTATATTATTTAGCTCTTTTACCATGTTTTTAATTTTAAATTTTAAGTTTTATTATTTAATATAAAAACTCTCTCTCAGTACCCATAAGAACTCTTTTTTTTCAAACCAAAGGGACTTAGTGTTGATGATGGTATAATTTACCTGTGTTTGGTATTGTTTATTTTTAATTTGTTATTAAATACTAACCTGCACATCAGACCTAAAACTTGATGTCTCAACGCGTACTTAGTTTTCTGAAGAAAAAAAAATTTTCAAGATGAATAATTATTTTTTTGAAAAGAATACTTTCCATAATTAGAGATCAATATTATTTCACGCAGCTGGGATGATTGTGAAATATTTTTGAAGCATTTCTTCATTTCTTTGATTATACTTTATTATCATTTTAATTGAGGAAAAATATTAATTTTGTTTTAGTTATTAAATTGTAATTTTGGCAAAGAGCTAAAATAAATTATGCTTAAAAATTTCGTGGTAAAATCTGTAACTATAGTGAGAATATTAATCATGATAATAATAATATTAATAATATCATTAAAATGTTAATATTGATTTTTACATTAATGCAATAATTATATGAAAAAAAAGTTATGATCACATAATTGATACGCTTGTATACTTCATCAAGTTGCAGATTTTCACACAAAATTTGTTTATTAATTTTTAGATAACTTCATTTTTTTTCTTTTAGCAATCATAATACTCTATCTTTCAATTCAAAACCATGAAGTTACCCTATGAGGGGTAGGTAGTGAAAAACTGGAAAGTCTCAGAGAATGTATAATTTATCAGCCAAGGCAGATATATCACATGCTCTGGGTTTTTTTTTTTTTTGCTAAATACAAATACAGTTTTTCGTGAATCTCCCAGCCGAAAGTATTATTTTGCTTTTGCTTGGTGAGAGCAAAATGCTACTTTATGTTGGGGTGGCACAAAAAGATTTAAATGATTGCTTACCTGCTGTTGGTGTGCTAAAGTTTGTTTCATCAAGACCATTTTAATACTTTGTTCCATCGCATATTTCTTAGCTCTTGTTACAGTTTCTTGCTGTTCTGATGATATTTTTGGTAGGCCAGCACCTAAAATTCCAGGTAGTGACATGAATTTTGCACCAGGTCCTAAAAAGTTTAAAAAAATGTTATATCAGTTCTCCTACTACTTTGGAAGTAAAATAAGTACACACAATTGGATATCAGATCTTATTAGCTTAACGCTCATACTTTAAAGGAATCAACTTTTAAATATAATTAAAAGGACTCAACTTGTTACAAAAGTCACGAGTAAATACACATCATTTTAAAACATACTTGGAAAATGGTTGTTTATGACTCTTAGTACATAAAAATAGAATAAAATATTAAAATATTTACCTGCTACTACTTGTCCTGTTTGATTGAGGTCATAAATAGGACCATTTAAAAACTCTGAACCTGTAAAAAAAAAATAATTAGATGATTTCAAAATAAAACTTATAATACTTGAACCATCGTTTTTGTTGATCTACTTATTTATCTTAAAAACGCACAACATTTCTTTCTCTTATTCAGTTACATTTTCCGTGTCACTGATGGTTCAAGCATTTTATTATTTTATCATTTATTTTTTATTTATTTTCTTTACAAGAATTCTAGTAATGATCTTTGCATTGCTTGGAACCAGAATCATGTGTTTAGTTCTGTAAAATTGAGAAAAAAAACAACATTATCAGTAGACATGAAAGCAAAGAATATTGAGTTGAAAAATATTATGTAAAGTACTTCTGGCACAAGGACAGTTAAAAACTAAATCAATATAACATGATTGGTTCATGGTTAATAGGTCAAAATGATGCCACTCAGCATTTCCATGATGAGGTATCCACATGGAACTGAAAGCTCAAATAAATTAAAACAATCTCATAAGATAATACCTACATAAAATGGGTAGAAAAGAGAAATTCTTCATAAGAAACATTGAAATCTATAGTATTAAATTGAGATTAATACTTGTACATTTCAAGTAATCAAAGAAAAAAATTATTTACAGACTTTATTTTAAGTTAATTAAGGTCAAATAAACTCTATTCTCACACATTATGCTTTCAGATGCATAATGTTATTTTGAGTATAATCAAAAGAAAATAATATATGCATCAATCACTACCAATACAGCTGGAATAATGTTTCTGAAACAGAAATAAACAAAAATGACGTTTTGATAAGATGCTTGTCTCAAAGGGAAGAAATTTGAGATTAAGTAATTCTTTTAAAAATCATCATGTCTAGATTAATATACTATGTTTATAAATTGTATGATATTTAAGAGACCAAACAAATTATTTTTGTAATGCTCTTTACATTATGATCCAGAAAATGTCTGAATATGTTTAAAAAAAATTAATAAATTTTCAGTATTACATTAGTCTACTCACAACCAGTTTGAAAAAAAATTGTTGACTATTTATTCATCATGGTAGTTCCAAAAAATAATAATAAAATAAATATTTTTTCAAAATATATTCACTAAAATATTTGAGCTCAAGTTCAGACATTTAAACAAACAAATTCAAACAATTTCAAGTCATTTTTCGATACATGTATAAACATATATTTTCAATCATGCATGATTGGACTTTTAAGCCTACATTGAGAATTTTATGAATTTCAGTTTATGTCTGAAAATTGATATGGCCAACCATGTTCATGGTCAAGCAATGAGAGTTGCGCATACTAATAATCCGAGACTGATGTGACGCAGAGATCTGTAAGCACAAAGCAAAGAAGAATACTGAAATAATTTCTCTTTGCTAAACAATTAAGATTGCCTGATCCAACCTAATAATTCGATTATGCCCTTTTTTTGAAATTGAAAAATGTAATTGTGGCGATTTAAAATGAATATCCAGATTGAGGAGGTGATTAAACTTACCTGGTTACATAATTAATTAAAAAAAAAAACAAAAAAATAAATGATATATAAATATGATTATAAAAAAAAAAATATCGCCACTGCTCTCTATTTAAATACAAATCTCTTTCTGCAAGATTTTAAGATTTAATTTTTTCAACATTAATTTATAATTGAAAATAAAAATATGAAGTAGCTTACAGCATCAAGAGAGAGATTTGTAGTTAAAAAGAGCAAATAATTTTCTATCCTACTATGCTGACCTATCTAACATTCGTAATAGTAATGTACTCGACATATTTAGGTGTGGTGAGTCAGTGGAAGAGTTTGCGCAAAACTCAGATTGACTCTCTTTCTTTTCTTTGGTGCGCGCTCACGATCACAGCTGAGTCGAAGGCCACAGATTTTGTACTGTCTTTCCACTGTAACATCTCAGAACAGAAGGACAACCATACATTAGTTTTAAGGTTTACAGCCCTACCATATGCCTAGCAAATAGTTACATTAATTAATTTTCCCCCCATATACCTTTTAAAATTAGAACATTAAGATATACATAAAACATTTTTGAGAATATAATAATACCATAGCAGGCTCTTGAAAGCCTTGGTGTGTCAATGTGATGTAAAAATTAATGCTAGATAATAAATTTTTCCTGCATTTTTCTTCTTTAATTTGCAGATTTCAGGAAGGTGATACTACCATATTTGTAACAATGATATAGATGATATATAAAAATTTTTAGCAATTTACCTTCAAGTTTTGCTTTCTTCATGACAGGTTCCCCCATATTTTCATGCATCACTGTGGCCTGCTAAAAAAAAATTTACTTGTAAAAAACAATAAATTTGATAATAGTCATAATAATATTTAAAATGATTGGTTAGTAGTAATTATGGCTGGTAAGTTGTTTGTTATTTATAGTTAAATTGATTTTAAGTTATCTATAATAATGACAAAGAATTTGGATTTGTAAGTTAAGGGATCTACTACCTTTAGAATTGTCAAAAATTGATTTTTTTTTATTACATTTTTGAAAAGTATATATATACAGAAGTATCTTATTAAAAATCCATAAAGATTGAAGCGGTCTAACTGTATTTTTAGTCGAATTTTACTTTGTCATTTCAGCGCGCTCAAATGCTAAAAAAAACTTAAATCGCGTTTTTCTCAAAACAAGGTTTTTCAACGGCACGTTGACGAAATCTCGGGAACTAATGAACCGATCCTTACGAAATTTTTACCAGACATTCTTTACGACTATAGCTATTGTATGAATTGAGGGTTTTCCAAAATTTTGATTTTAAGTTTTTTTATTTGCCAAAAAAGCATGAAAAAACACGTTTTTTCGTTATTTTTGGAAAAATTTCCACCATTTGGTTAATTTAGCAAAAATCGAAAATCGCTCAATTCATACAATAGCTGTTTACATACTGAATCTAAAACTTTTTGGTTTTTTAGTTTCCGACCATTAATAGCAGAGATTTCATCAACGGCGCACAACCCTCTTTTTTTTGCACCATTCCTTCAATTACATTTTTCATTCTTAAAAACGTGCAAAAATGAATGAAAAAAAATTTTTTTATACATTTCGAGAGTATATTTATTACGTGTAATACCTCTTCTATCAATATTTATAATATAAACAATAATAAAAATTTTTTTAAAAACCTCTGTTTTTCGGCGTTCTAAAGGTAGTAGATCCCTTAAACTGCACGCGCTATTTCAAGGCATTTAGTTTGATTAATTTAGAATACTATATATTTTGATCAAATTAACCATTGTTTGATTAATGGCCTAGGGACTTTTCTTAAACTCCCCAGCAGAACGTAAATATTTCGTTCCGGTTATAAGTTGGAGGGGAGTCTTACTTTCAGCTGGGATATCGTGAATAAGTGGATATTCAATGTCACGATTTAATCGCACCAGTTCGTAATTAAATTGTGAGCTATGAAAATGTTTAATTTTCTCTATGTCATTGGAGCGAAAAATAATAGAAAATAATTCCTCCATACTGTCATCAACATCGCCACGGAAAGAAACATAAGACGTAATCTACGCGTCCGCCATGATGTTTTCGCAAGCTATATCGACCACTTTCACAAAAGCACGGTTATCGTATCCAGAAAAATGCAATCGCACTTACCATTTGCATAACTCCGTTCATGGTTGCCATTTTGTGGACGGGAGAGACGATCACGGGGTAGCTTGAAAAAGTAATTTAAATGTTTAGTTGGAGTAATAATAAGTCTCCGAGCTGACTGATCGCGGAAGATGAAAAGCTAGCACTTTGATGCTTTGCTGAGGTAAGCAAACGTACGACTGCTCACTGCAAGGCAACGTATGCGCTTGACACTACAATTGTCGGCCGTAGCCTGTAGGCGCACGAGGGGCGCCGAGCGCTGTGCTGTACGGCGTTCTGTCATTCTGTTCTTTGTCATTCTTGTGGGACCGTCACTTAACTCGATAATTCAAATCACTCTAACAAGCGATCATTAATACTTTCATTTTTCTATTTTTTTACGATATTAAAAATTATTAAATCTGATGAGTAATAGGCTTATCAATTATCTGTTTCCATTTATTATACTGTCAGAATCTCATTGACAAATTATATAAATGAAAGATTCACTGATCTCAGTTGCATGTGGTGCATGCGGCGAGGCTGTTTCGTCTGCGCTTCGTCACACCCTAATATTAAGATTTCGAAAGTAAGCAGTAGAAAAGCACATGTGCGTCTAAATAGTTCCACACTTTTCGGAAAGGTTAATAGAACGCATTAGAGTTATTGACTGCACAGAAACTGAGACGTCAATTAATATAATTAATTGTATTAAAGTGATAACAATTCATTGTCTCAGCAATGGAGCAATCTGGTTACGAAGTTAGAATTGTTAATGATGAGATAGTAAGTTTTTACTGCAATTTACTCAAATAAAAGTGCAATTTAATTTTTTGTAAAAAGTAACTCAAATTATATCTGCTATTATTATCTCCAGGGCAAAGGGTTATTTGCGACCAAATACTACAAAGAAGGAGATGTTATTTTTGAAGAAAATCCCTTGGTTAGCTGTCAATTTGCTTGGAATCAAGATTATAAATATTTGGTCTGTGACTTTTGTTTTAAACCTTTAGAGACTGCAGAAGAAAATGTTAGGCGCTTGACAAACAATAAGGCTTTTGTGTTGCCATACCCTGAATGTTGCGAGACAGATAAAGCTTCCATTACAGAATGCGAAGCCTGTGGTACCAAATTTTGCAGTTCTAATTGTCTGAATGAAGCTTTGACAAAGTATTTTTTTTTCAACTTTGATCTAATTTTCTTTATTCTTTATTAAAAAACTAATTGAGTTGTTTTTTCCAGGTATCATCAAAGTCTTTGTTTACAGACAAAAGATATCAATGATTTCCACCCACTTGTACAATTAAAAGAAACATGGAAACAAATGCATTATCCACCTGAGACTGCAACTATAATGTTGATAACTCGAATGGTTGCTATGATCAATCAAGCAACAGATAAGCAAGCTATTATTTCTGCTTTTTCCCAATTTTGCAATAAAACTGTTAATGAAGCTCAAGAAATTACTCACAATTTATTAGGAGATAAGTTTATTGGTCAGATTGATGTTCTTAGACAGATGGTCTGCAAAGCTGTTGATACTCATCTTGTTCCAGAGGTATGTAGAGGATCCCCACATATATACTTTTATATTTTTTAACTTAAATTTATGAAAAAATCATTTTTATTTACAGTGGTTTACTGAAGAGGGATTTAGAAACTTGATGGCTCTTATTGGTACTAATGGGCAAGGAATTGGTTCAAGCCCACTCAGTAAGTGGACCAAAAATTTTGAAGCTTTAGAACTGCCAAAAAATGAACGCAAGCATATAGATGAGATCATTGACAAAATTTATGATGATATAGATAAAGGTAAATAAATAACTTACCTAATTACTTACAATGTAGTACAATGTTTCTAAAATATATTTTTGTATCATTTTAGTTGCTGGAACATTTTTGAATAATGAAGGATCTGGTTTATACAGCTTGCAATCATGTATAAACCATAGTTGTTTTCCTAATGCAATTGTGGAATTTCCCCATGGTAATAGTCGTTTAGCTATAAAAGCTATACAAGACATGCATCCTGGACAAGAAATATGCATTTCCTATTTAGATGAGTGTAACACTTCCAGAAGTAGACACAGTCGTCAAAAAATTTTGAAATCGCAATACTTGTTCATTTGTCAATGTGATAAATGTATTTTAGAAGCTGATGATTCTGATAGAACTAGCATTGAATCAGAATCGTGGAGTGAGTTTGAGGATAGCTTTGAATATTAGGATAGAACTAAATGTTTAAGCATTTAAAAAAAAGTTTGTAGTACATCGAAGAGTCAAACATCTTATTATAAAGAATGCATTGAATAATTTTCTACTAGTTATATTGTTTTTTTGTTATTAAATATGATCTATTTTATGACCAGCATATTTAACTGAGTAAAGTGATTTTTGTTAAAAAAATATTATGGAAAGCATTATCATTAATAAAATATTTATCTGCATACTTTCAAAGTACCGTTTCACTCAGTTTCTATTTTATTGTCGTCAATATTAGTTGTATGTTGCGTGATTCATTTATAAACATTGATACTAATAATATACCAATTAATTACATCATTTTTACAATTCAATAATAGATATGAACTATCCAGTAAAATATATTTACACTTTACACACATTAACAAGTTCTTCACCTGTTAGCACCTGTAACAGACAGTTCATTTCTTCCTAAAGTTAGAATATTTGTAGCATACACTGGCGTAGGAGTTAAGAGAATTTTGTGATATACCAAATTCCTTAGGAGATTAGGAATGCTTGTACTTCGAAATTCAACGCTATAATGAAAAAGAAAAAGAATTCACTTTTTTGAAATAGTGTGAAAAATAAATAAAAATTACCCTGTAAAAACAACTTCGTCAGGAAATTTTTCTAGAGCATCTTTGTGCCTCCACTTTTCATCAATATTTTTAACTCTTAATGTTTCAAAAGTTGGGGGATTTTCTCCTAAGATCTTGTTAATATATTCTCTGCGATGAGTGTGTTGAGTAAAATCTGTTCCCATAGCGCTATAAAAAAATTACCGATGAAATTTTTTCTGTTGTTTCAATTGGTAAATAATTGTATAGGAAGCTTATACTAACATTTGAACAGGTGGTGCTTTTCTGAATCTTGGTGCATCTTTTATGTGATCTCCTTTAGCTACAGCTTCCTTTCTTGCTCTCAATAATTTAACCAAGGATGGGATTGATTTTCCAAATAACTTTATTTGTTTACAACTTTTATAACCCAGAGCAGCAGTCAAAGTTGTCAGATAACTTTTAAGAATAATTTTTTTGCAACAGAAAATACAACTTTCATCTTCTGGTACACAAAAATAAGTTGGCAGTGATGGTTTAGCTGCTCTTTTTTTCCTTGGTTTTTCTTGCATGGAAATAAATATGAGACTGTTATATTTTACTACATGACAGATAATATTCATATGGTATTCAACGGCACAGTTTTCAACTTGTGATTCAATGTCTTCTTCCGAAGGATGATCTGCAGCTTCTTTACCTTTCAATTCATATCCATACCAAATTTTTTTGTAATAATGTCTGCTAACATCTTTAAAATTAATTAAAAGTTAAATGGCGAATGTTGAGGAGTAGTAGTCGTTAGTTGATACTCACCAATTACTCGTAAAAGTGCTAAGCGATCTTTAAGGACCTTGTCATCAAATTCTTCTCTTTGCTGTATTTATAAATTAGGAAATAAAATAGTAATAGTGATAAAATACTTATGTAGTTTAAAATGTTAAATTATATAAATTTTTCTCACCTCTATGCCAGCTTCAATAATTTGAAGAGCATTGGCTGTCTTAAAGCTCTGATGATTTTTTACAAGTTTGGATTTTATTTTTTTCCATTCTAATTCAGGAAAGACTGGCAGGACCGCTGACTCCAATTCTTCGAATTTGAATTTTTTTATAACTGCACCCAATTCTTGCCTCGTACTTGACGAAACTGTAAACGGAGTTCATCATTATTTTTGTTTTCTAGCACAATCGGAATTCAAAATGCACAACAACAACAACGTTAACTGACAGTTCGACATAACCTTCGAGGCGCAACGGTCTGCAAGTTAAAAACTCGCGTGCGTTTATTATACACGTAAATAATATGAACTCACCGGTCGGCATTTCGTGTTGTTATCGCTTGGCTACAAGCCATCGATGACAAAGTTGAATGTAAATTGGGAAAGCGTCGTGATAAGCATTTGGCGGGTAATCTGTAGCTGGCACTGGCGCTGCGAGGCTCGCGCCTAATTTTACGTCATTTCAACGCATAGCCGGCTGCGACTTGTTTACAAGTAAAGCTGTAAGTATCGCCGTACAGCCAACATGGCGAGTTACTCAAAATATTTTAGCTGCATTGATGCACCTGAAGAAGTTTCAAGTGTTCATGGGCATATGTTATAACAGACAACGAACGAGATTGAGGTTATGCAAAAAAACTATTTATTAAGTATAAAATGTTTCATAAATAAATTGCCTGGAGGATCGGTCGCGATTATTTTTATGGAACCATCTCCTCTCTCTTTACATAGGTTTATCAATTCTTTATCGGACGAATCGAAAATCAAATATTGTTTTTTTAATTGATAGATTCCTTGCGATGCGAAACTGACGTCGCACAATCTAAGATCTCTATGTGATTCAATATTTTTATTATGTCTGTGAATTAAACAAACAGAGCAATCGTGTAATTATGATATACCTTCGAATATTTTCATAAGAGAATGGTCTCGTGCGCAAAAGAAGGATTATCGCTTCAATTTTTCCGTTCCCCGCAGGATTGCATTCGACTATAACTTTTTTAAATCCGCGTTCAAAGTTTTCTGCGAGAAATGACAAGTTATAATCGCCTTTTAAATTTTATTGATGCCAATTAAGATCTCGTTTACATATAAATTTTGATTTGGTAAACATTTTTTCCCGGAATTCATTAAATCATCCGCTAACCAGTCAATGACGTTCTTGGTTTTGCCGTAATCAGGAATTTCGGGAATTTCCGTTCGGTCAAGTTCATACTTTGTACCCGATACAGATGGGCAAACTTTTTGAATATATCATTGCTACAATTTTTAATTGATTGAATTATTTTTACATGTTTCAATTCTAGGAATTAAAAACGTATATTGATTGATGGTTAGAGAAATATGTAGGTGGAATTTGTGAATATGAGGAACTGAATCAAAAATATTCGTATACACATCGTATTAAATGCTATTGAAGTTTATTTCTAGATTCACTAAAATTTATTAAAAATCAAAAATTTTTTTACATATCCTATTCTATCACACGTATATTCTAATGTCAAAATTAAACATCGATTCAATAGTAATCTAGGGTTTCTTAAAAAAAAATCTATATCATGTGTCGAGGCTTGCGATGAAAATCACATGGACATCGGTCCTCGGTGAGAAGTGACGAATACCAAATACGAGAATATCATCGCGAAACTTTGAGCTTCAGCGTTATTTTCTCGTGATAAAAATAATCTCGATTCTCGGTCGAAAATGTACAAAATACATGTTTGCCAAACGTCATATTGATTCAAACAATTGATCCGCTTTGATTCGCATTTGAACAAGTTCAGTCGTAGATGCGTACGAACGTCGTAATAATGTAAAAGCCTAACTATTCGAGTTTGAAGTAATCGTAAAAATTATAAAAAAAAAAAACACAGGAAGGGAAGTCGAAGCGGATCAAACTTCGAACTGCTTGTAGGCCGGATGGATGATCTCGATGGCGCCGTTCTTGTTGACTCTGAGCATGCCGTCCTTGTAGTGGAGCAGGTCGGTCTTGCGATAGGCGCTCCACATGTTGTAGGCCTGTCTGTAAAAGTCCGGCGGCGCTTCGAAGTCGGCCTCCTGGGCCAGCTGCTGCTGGTAGGCCCACTGCTTGGCTCCCAGAGCGTGGGCGTACTTCTTCTCCTTCTCGCTGAGCTGATCGCCCTGCTTGGCCTTGGGCAGGCTCTCGGCCAGACGCACCTCTCTGCCAGGCAGCTTGACCTTGTCGCGCATCAGCGCCACGAAGTACTTGGTCTGGACGTCGACCAGCGGGAAGAGGGCCACGTCCAGGGCCAGACCGACGAAGGCCATCGAGGGGTGTTCGCCGTTGAGCATGTACTTGTAGAGCGGCTTGACGTAGTTGTCGTCGATCTTGAGGCCGCTGCTCTCGTCCAGGAAGGGCAGATCGTAGACGTAGCCCGTGCAGAACAACACAGCGTCCACCTTGACCGTCGAGTTGTCCCTGAGGGTGAATATGCTGCCGTTGACCGAGGCCACGCCGGGCACTTGCACGATGTTCAGGGGCAGTTGGCTCTTGATTCTGTACTCAGAGAAATCGTATTTGTATAGAACGTTGCAATCGCGATCTCGCGTATATAATAGTTCGATCGAGGAAACACTCACCTGTCCTTGTTGTGACTGAGGTAAACGCGCCTGGCGTACCTACTGATGTCGATACTGATGTCGATTCCCGACACGGCTGCCCCGAGCACGAGTACGTTTTTGCCGGCGAACTCCTGGGGGTACCTGTAGATGTGGCTGTGCATCACCAAGCCCGGGAAGCTCTCGATGCCGGGAATTTGTGGCACTCGCGGCTTCGTGTAGTGTCTGTTCAACAATCGTTACGTACAAGATATTATTGCGTTGATTCTCGTATTATTCATGCACGACGCGGATCGCGTGCAGCTTTCACCGATCGCGATCGTGTTACGTAGTTAATCATTGTCATTCCTCACCCGTTGCAGACGACGACGGCGTTGCAGGTAGTCTCGGCGCTCTCGTTGCTGTTGAGGTCTCGGGTCTTGATGCTCCACCTCGTCGTGCGCCAGTCGTCGCTGCCTCCGACGATCGGCCTGATCTTTTCCACCAGCGTGTCGAACTTCATGTATCCTCGCAGGTCGAAGTAGTCCGTGTAGTTGCGCAGGTACTGGACGATCGTCTTGTGGCTGACGCAGCTGCGATTCTCACCGGAGAACTGGCGGTAGTCCGGGTAAGACATGAGATCCTTTGGCAGGTTCGTTCTGCAAGGACATGTCCTACATTGATATCGCGTCCTTCGAATTCGCAACGAGTCGTGGACTCACCTGAGATTATAGTACATGCTGCTGTGCACGGGCAGATTGTGCTCGTCCAGGTCCTGGCTGTCCGTGTAGATCCACAATCCACCGACGTCCGAGTTGCGATCGAAAACGACGATGTCGAACTCGTCGCGATAGTCGGCGAACGCCTTGGCCGCGGCTATGCCCGTGGGGCCGGCCCCGACTATGCAGACCTTGCTCCTGCCCCGGCTGGAGCTCGCTGCCGACGCCGCCGCCGCCTCGCCGTTCCACGCCAATTGGAACAGGTAGACGAAGAACAGCAGCAGTTGGATCCCATGGCTCATTGAGCTGGCCCTAAATACAAACCATTACAATTATAATACACGATGAATATTATTTTTGCACAGCTGTCACTGCCGATCAGCCAACGTCGGATGTGCAGCTTACATTTTTTTTCGTCGTTTGACGATTTTCTATACTGTCTCGAGGCACCTACAGCTTATGCGCTTTACCGATTTCTGAATTTTTTCCTCAAAAGTCTATCGGCATTTATAAGTACATGCTGTATTGTATGTACAGGTATGTGCCGGCTGCCCGAGCAAAACTGAACTACGTGCTGCTACTTTCGAATTCACGATAATACCCGCAGCAATTAGGAATTACCGACGATTTTATATTAAATACAGACGTTCATCGTATCATACACATATATTTACGCGAGGTTAAATATTTAACAACTTTTATTAAGATAAATTGTCGTCGTAATGTTGATACGTAAATATCGCGGTCGTGCATGTAACGACGTTGTTTGATATTATGCTTTCTCGATCGACTTTTTTTCTGCTAATTGACATGGACACGCGTAACTGCGTTAGACACGCTTACTTAATTTTATTGGATAGGATTAAAATATCTGCGAATTAAAATCTTTCCCATACGTAATGACAAAATTGAACTACATCGCCTTGATGGATTACACCTTTAACGTTTTTCGGTGTAACGAGTTGAAACCGCGATTGACCTGTCGCACCGGCAAGCGTCATTCATCAAAGATTCCGAAGCAATTATTGGACCAAAACAAGAGCAGTGGACGAGGCAAAACTAAACCCGGATATATATCGATCAAAGAATGACAAAATATTCCACCAAATTATTCATATCGATAGTATAATAGCATAGTATAGTAGTTACTAAATGGGATTCGCCGATCGGCACGTAAACGTCGTGCAGGCATATTATGATATAAAATCGCAGCCAATGTCAATAAACAGGTTCTTTGCTTTCGTCCGGATGATCGGCGTGCGGAGCGTATAAATCTACATAAATCATTGTTTTCCACGGGCGCAGTCCGCGCGCAATTGCGCTCGTTGATTGAATCGCTATCGCGCACAGATGCACATAAGCACACGCATTAATACACACACACACATACAAGTATACGCAGCACGTGTAGAAATACAATTAAAAAATCAGCGAGTAATGCTGCTGCTGCGCCTGCATATAATTCACGTTTATATGCATTTCGAATTATTGCGATAAAAATAATTTATGGACAATCCGTGCGCGAGGACTTTTACGCGGATCTATCGGTGTCGTGCGTATACGTCGTTGCTCGTTACTACAGGTGAGATACACATTAGCTGCAACGCACGGCACCGTCTGCCAGTAGTCTATTGTCTAACACGAGAGGTACACTGCATGGTAAATAATAAGATCACGTTCCAGAATCGATGATTGAATCTCGAGTAAATCGTCACTATAATTTGCCGATTACAAGCAGGAAGTTATTACTTATTCAGCTGCAGCAGCGTCTGCTCGGGCAGACCCGATCACGCATAATCTACACACTTGAGCTAGCACACATTATTGTTAGCCGCTTTTTTAATATCGTAGCATCTGCAAAATTCAACGTTTTTCTATCGTAGAACGGAATATTAATTAATGGTCACCGCACCTATGTACTCGCGCGCACAATCCGCGATACTCGCTCGAGCGATCGATTAATAATCTTTAGCCGAGCCAATGCACCGAATATAATGCCTGAATATACGCGAGACGTATAAGGTGTAAAAAAAATAAAAAAGGATCTCTTATAAAGATACTCGATCGGCACGTTGGCCGACATAATCAAATTTGCGTCAGTCCAAAATCTCTACTATCGGCACAAACGTGCGCCCACGACGCTTTCGGCTCGCGCTCGATATTTTCGCGCGCGCGCGAGACAACGAGAGACGCACACACACACACGGAGACACAGACACACACGGAGAGCGAGGTATTATGCACACACGTGATAACGAAAAAAGCGCAATCTCGGCGATTAACTCGGGCAGAGCATTGACAGTGACGCGCTCAAGTCAACGTGCGAATTTTTATGATCGGTGCGCAGCACTGCAGACGACGGGATCGTTAATTCTAATTAATAAATCGGTACATGATTATTATTTACATTTGATTGTATCACTTGCTACACGTTGCGACACACTCTCTGGGGTTACACCTGCTACGTGACGTAGCTGTCTCTTTCTCTCTTATTCTGTCAATTGTATTTATGAACTTGATTGTGTGTACTACGTAAGAGAGGAGCTGTCTCGAGAGGTCCGTCGTCGTTCAGTTGAAGGAGGTCCGCTTGCGGTCGGGTCTTGTCCATTACTGCCTCTCGGTCGGCCAAGTCCGCGCCAACGTACGCTGCATATAATATTATACACAAACGACCCGCTGAGAAAGAGAGAGAGAGAGAGAGAGAGAGAGAGAGATGCCGAGCCGATCGTGCGTATAATATACGTGCGTATGTGCGCGTATATACAGTATCGTAAATATACACGCACGCGACGCCGATATATCCATGTGTTTGTGCGTATCCTACCGTAAGGCGCACGTCTCGCGTTGTGTATATAAACGCGCATATTCAAAACATCATTGAACTTTCACCGCGTGTGTGCATCGGTACTACGTACGCGCGCATACCTTCGTACCCCACCATTGAGAGCGTCGCATCCTTCGAGTTTACCTAGGCTGCAGACTTTTCTGCCTCTGTATACACATCTCTCGCAAGTTTTATCGTCTCGCGATCTACATACGAGTATGTATTATGTACACACAGATACACTTACCGATATCCTCGTTTAAGCGCGTATAATAACGCAATAATACGGGCTGTCGGCGCGAGAGATCGCGACACGATTTCTCGGCGTTACGCGAGTACCGACGCAGACACTGAGAGGGAAAGAGAGAGACCCGCACGCGAAGGGAAAATTATTACTATATGCCATACGCAAACTGGAAAATCGGGTCTTTTTTTGCAGCAGTCGTATCTCCGAGAGGCCCTGTCTCGAGGCTCTCGACACGCACCACCGATGGGTCATTGCAACAGCAGGAGTAACGACGCGCAAGGCCGTTCGATCGCTGCGTGTGCTGCGAAATCGTTTTACGCGCTTCCCCGTAATCGTCCTTGCGATTGCCGGCCGCCGCACTTGGCCGATCTCCTCTATTGTTCTCGCACTCGTCATCTTTATAGTATAGTGTATACACTCTCTTACCTGCCAGCCGCGTCCAGAGAGCCTTGATCTCGATCGTCGATCCGCAGTGACGTATTAAGCTGATCCATGCCGATCAACTTTGGCACCGAAAATCACTCGAATGACGCGCGCGATATAAAATCGCCCCGCACGCAATCCACTCGATGACCAACGACGACGACTCACGAACAACGAAAAAAGATAAAAACTATACTCGATCGACTTGCTCCTGCCGTCACCTGAATCTCTCGTCTCTGCTTCTTTTCGTCACGCGGCTTATCTCCGTCTCGCAGTCGTCGATCGATCGATCGATATCTTATACGTATAATCACTCGCGGTGCATATCGTGTAACGCGCTCAACTACACGCGTCAATCTGCCGTGTCAAACACGCGTGAACCAAACTCGTGGATGTTTATAGCTGCTCCTTAATAAGCTGAGAAGCAGCAGCTCTCCTTTTCGCCAGGCGAGCTGCAACAATGATTGCAATTGCTATAAAAACTTGTCGTATATCTCTCGATGTACATATACGCGGCGGTGACTGCAGCGTCAAAAAGAGAGAGAGAGAGAGAAACGTGTAGTTGGAGAGTGAGAGTGATAGCGGTATGAGGAGAGCGAGAGAGAGAGACAAAACACCTGTGTATATAGTTGAACGAGTGTGTTTATTTAGCGTCTGCGCTCGCTTGCAGATTCATTAAGATACAATCACGTCGGTATATATAATGTGAGCTCGCTAAGGCAGCCAGCAGAACTGCACAATTCCGCGCGTTGCACTGCCGCGAGAGTAGACGGATTTTTTCAGACCCATTGCTTAGCATTATTATACTATAGTCGACGATGAGTCAAACGAGTGGTTTTCCTTGGGACAAGTCTATATCGGATAGGTCCGATAGCTATAAATGCAGCTCTTTATTCCATCTCTCGATTCTTCTTCCGAGATCGTTCGCCGAAGCCGTACAGTTGCGAGATCGGTATGCGTCGTACTTGCCATAATCGAGCTGCGACGACTGCACGTGATATCTCAGTCCTCGATCCATCGCGGCGATATGCTGCCCTGAATATGTCTATATAGATGCGCTATTATACACGTATAGCACAAAATATATACTCGAGCTCACGTACACACAATTGCCATGAACCTTGAGTAATTAGACGATTGTTGCGCGAATGGAAAATGTGTCTGAGTGTGTTTATGCGTGTGTGTGCCAAGAACTACGGCAGGATGTAAGCATTATAGATATGAGCGTGGAAGATCGGTGTGTATGCGTCGAGCTTTTTAATAGCGTATAATGCACATCGCCGCTGGAACAATAAATATTCCATGCGATGATTCATCCGACACCAGCGAGAAAGAGAGAGAGAGAGAGAGAGAGAAAGAGAAAGAGATTGTTGTTTGTTCCAGGATTGCCTTCTAGTTTTGCTTACACATATGCACGCGCCGCAATCATCTCCTTTTTCTGCGTCAAATTGTATTTATTTTTTTTTTTTTTTGCGTCCGACGATCAGTGTCATCGACATTACGAGCGTCAGAGAGTGGGGCTTTTTTGCTGCATCGATACGGAAGTTTCAATTCGATCATATAATTTCTCGATTTGTCTCTGTCATTTTTATTTTATATTATGTTTGCCATTGAAACGAGAGACTAGACGATGCGAGTTATGCAAAATACATAATTCGTCGGAAAAATCGTTGACATCTCGTTGCAAAAATACGACACATATTACATACATACGCTTAATTTACGCCAACATTGTAACGAACTTAGCATCTTATCTCGTTGACGTTATCAGCTCAGCGCTTTGGATTAACACGATTCTGACTTATAACATTCACCGGAATCGTATTAGTCGCCACTTCTCTCTTTCTTTCTCTTTCACTGTCTCGAAAAATTTTGTTTATGACTTTTGGAAGGAGCATTTTTTCACGTAGGATACGTGCATTGCCCGACAGTTGCATAAGATAATATGCTAATTATATGATTTTTTGTTCGTTAACATCGATATCGTTTAGCTCTGACGCCAAACGTGTACGCACACAAACTTGCGCGTGGCTAAAAGCGTTCGAAAATTAGATTCGATAAAATGGAAATCAGAGTGTGGAGCTCGCTCGATATAAGGAGTTAACATTGCTTGGACTAGACACGATCGAGTATACAACTTTTTTCTTATTCCAATCGTACTAGTATTAAGTGAGCGGTTATACCAAGATAATGTAGGCTAATATCATTCAATTTTCTCGGACGTTTTCTTTTTTTAAAAGCTATATTATTATTCTAGCTCAAAAATTTTAGAAATATAATGGTAATGTAGTAGAAATAAAATTTAAAAATTTTATGAAATAAATGTACGAATCGAGTAAAATCTAATTATGATATTTATTTTTATCACGACGTTAAATATTTACAAAAAGTGAAACATAATGAATTGTCATCGCTGCTTATTAGATACGTCAAATGGAAAGCGATGTGGAATGATTGGTCGGTATAGCGCGATGCCGAGGCCCTCACTTGGGGTTGACGATGGTGGGCTTGCCGTTCTCGTCGATGCGCAGGTCGCTCTCCTTGTAGTGCAAGACCTTGGCCGTGCGGTAGGCGTGCCACATGGCGTAGCCCTCGCGATAGTAGCTGGGGATGGGCTCGAAGCCGGCCTCCTTGGCCAGGGCATCGTTGTAGTCCCACTGAGCGTCGCCCAGGAAGTGAGCGTATCTCTGGCGTCTGCCGTTCAGCTCGGTGTCCTTCATCATGATCTCCTTGCTCGGCAATTTGAACTCGTCGCGGAGAAGAGCCACAAAGTATTTCGCCTACAAACATGGCAAAAGTTTTGTGTCAAATCATGGAATTGACTATTTTGATATATATTTTTAAAATTCGAGTTGATTATTACCTGAACGTGGAACAAGGGGAAGTGCACTACGAGCAGAGGCAGTCCGACGAAGGCCATGGACGGGTGCTCGATGTTCACCAAGTGCTTGTACAGAGGATAGACTTGGTTATCGATGACTTTGATGCCGCTGCTCTCGTCCAGGAACGGATAAGTGAAGGTGAAGCCGGTGCAGAAAATGAAGGCATCAGCGGTGATGGTCATGCCGTCCTTCAGCGTCAAAGTATTGCCATCGACGGCGACCACCCCGGAAACTTGCTCAACGTTAGCGGGCAGTTCGCTCTTGATTCTGCAAAAAGGCGTCAATGTATAACGTCGTGATTTTTACCGCACTCGAATCGCATCATTGTTATTGTAACTCACCTGTCTTTGTTGTGACTGAGGTAGACCTTTTGGGCCGTCTCGGCGACTTCGATGCTGATGTCGGTGCCCGACGCCGAGGCGCCGAGTACGGCCACTGTCTGTCCGGCAAAGTCCTCGGGCTTTCTGTAGGTGTGACTGTGCAGCACACGGCCGGGGAACGTATCCATGCCGGGGATCGAGGGTATTCTCGGATTGAAGTAGTGGCCGTTGCCGATCATCAGGGCGTTGCAGACCGTCACCGATTTCGTGTCGTCGTCGAGATTTCTGGTGTGCACTTTGTAGGTCGTGCTGTGCCAGTCGCCGCCGCCGATTACCGTTTCGACCTTTTCGACCAGTGTGTGCAGCTGTGCCCGAGAAGAGAGAGAAAATTAAATTATAGCGTTGCTGAGTGACTGATGAAAGCGCGACAGTTCCAACTGCTCTTTACCTGAATGTACTGGTGCAAATTGAAGTGATCGGTGAAGTTTTGTAGATAGGCCAATACGGTTTCGTGCTTGACGCAGCTTCGCTCCTCGCCGAGGAAATCTCTGTAGTCTGGGAAAGCCATGAGTTCTTTTGGCAGATTAGTCCTAAAACACAAAAATTAACACTTTATTTGTAAAACAATCGTTTTTTCGAGAAAAAATAAAGTTCAAATGAAGTGGGAACTCACCTGAGATACTTGTACATGCTCGTGTGTATGGGCAGGCCGTGCTCGTCGACGTCGACGCTGTCCGTGTAGTTCCACAGGCCACCGACGTAGCTGTTCTTCTCGAAGACCACGAGGTCGAACTCGTCCGGGTACTCGGCTACGTGCTTGGCCGAGGCCAGACCCGTGGCACCAGCTCCGATCACGCAGACCTTCTTCTTCGGTGGGAGCGCCGACGCCTCGCTACCGAGCACTGCATAATGCAGGAAGAGTACGATCAAGCCGTACCTGAACATTTTCGATGTCGTCTTGAATCGTCGTCGAAGCTAAGCTTGCGATGTTACTGTATCACTACAGCTGTAACTACTGTTTGATTCGTATTCGAGAATCGAATTATATATAGCAGCAAGGCGAGAGTAGTTCTGTAAACATGGAAGTAAGGAGAGCTTGCACAGATTAATTGATGAGAAAAATGGCGGCTTTTTGTCAAATCACTGCGATAAATATATGCATGCGCTATTTCTTATTCATATTGTCGCCGATATATACATATATATATATTAGTGTAATCTAGAAGTGTAAACAGACCGTCGAGTAATCACGATCATATGTTCGTTGTCGTTGCATCATACACCCAACACATATATCTGAGAATAGTGTATATATAGATACTTTGTATCTATTATGGGCTACACACGTGTTATAGTAAGTGTGAAGCTGCGCGCGACGCGCGAGACGTATATCAAATTCTACGCTCAAAGAGCAAATACATGAGATTTTACGAATTTGACATTTTTTTTCTCTCGCCTCACGATGAATTGTCAATTCGATTGTACGCGTATATCCCGGAACACACGCGTGATCTTATTTTATCGTATGGGGTGACTTTTTTACGATAATGTATGCGTGTAAAGGGCCGTGTAACGATGAGTCGGGAATTTTTCGGGACTCATATGATTGGCAGCTGCTGCTATGACATATTAGTACGGTATAAGCCGCGATGGTGGGACTGCATTTGAGAAAATTTTTGAAAGTTTAAATAATCAAGTCCGACCTTTTCAATCGTTGATTCACCAAGAAGATGAGAGTTGAAAGATATAAAAATTAGAGAATTTACGATGTGAAATTCATGATCTTTCAAAATATGATCTCAGAATATCGAGAAAATTTACATGTCCAAAGTTAAACAAGATTTTATGAAAAAACGTGATTTTATTGCGATTTTTCACGGGGAAATAATTTAAGACCTTACGTTCGAATTATAAATAACGAGGCCTAGCGACCTAGACTTAAAATAATGACGATTGAAATTGAAAAAAATGTTTATGCACACTAAATGCTATCTGAAACCCGGAATTGCTAAATTAAAGAACGATGTGTTTTTGAAAAGTCTTGTAAAAACTTTAGAACTATTCAGATTTTTTCGAAACTTCAACTCGATTTTTTTGATTAATTCACATATTTTTATGTAAAAATGCCCTATTTAATGATATTTCCGTACTCAACGCAATTTTAGATCAATTTGAAAAGTTTTTTTCGAATAAGTGTTCCGGAAATTGAAAAAGGGTTTTTGAAATATTTTCTGTAATGCAGTGCGTGCTTCGAGCTTCAACCCCCACGTTTTAAGGCAACACCTACGTAGTTTTTTATCTACAATGTTATAAATATTATAAATATATGTTTATAATACAAGCCTATGTTAGCAAAACAAGCAAAACATCGAAACGAGGAATTGAATAAAAGTAAAAGAACCTCTTTAATATGAAATACATTGACAAGCGTAAGATTTCTAAGTTCAAATGCAACTCTGAATTATTATATGTTATTACACATCATGTTATGTCTGCTACTTCTGCTCACAAAATGTCTATACCTTAAGCATTAACCCGTCTAATACCAAAAGACCTTAATTTTGACTTATTTTTCCACGCGTTATTTTTTTTTATAAAACCATTGATAAATTAATGGTTAAATTATCATTGTTAAATTAAATTAATCATATATGATAGGATTTTTATGGCTGTATTCAAATCTGGTATCAGATGTACGATATATCCAACCGTTTTTGAAATACATTTGTTTAAACAAAAAAAAAAAAGTGGTTCGTATTTTTCACCACGTTTACGCATTTGGATCGGGTTAAAACTCTGGATCTGGTGGCATACGGGTCTATACTAAAAATTAGTGGCGTTGGTTCATCCAGATTCAAGATGGCAGCCACCAAAACAGTTGATTATAGCCGAAAATTTCAAAAAAGCTTTGGTATTTTTTTTCTTCTATAACATTTTTTCGTAGAGTCCATTGTTAGTGAGTGAAAAAATCTCAAAGCATTATTGGCTAAAATATGATACGGCATACGTTATAAATATAAGGCATTAATGCCCACAGAAGTAGTGCCACTTTGCTGATAATTCAATAGTTACTTATTTTCATTAGCCAAACCCATAAGGAAAAACAGTCTAAATGTTCATAACAATTTGAACGAAAAATGGAAGGATTCAAATCCTGTCTTTTTTTCAATAGCACTACGAATTCTCTTTTTCGTTTACAATCAAAGTCAGGTTGTAATAACGTATAAATACCAAGCGTAATTTACGAGAGATGAGAGTTATCATCACAATATTGACTGACATTACTTATAGAATTATATCTAGTTTGACACTTGCAGATTTACAGATGAATGTCCTCGCCATCTAGTGGTGGTTCATATTTAAAGTGGCTGAAAACTGGTCTGAATTTTTGCAAACGATTAAATTTTTATTTTTAGATCATTTAAAATTTGCTGAATACTTTTAACACAATTTATGACAAAAAAATGGCTAAAAATAAGCCAATTTATACTCTCCCGTTTCTTCCAGGGCTGATTTGATTCCATTCATAAAACGTCGATTTTTTCTCAATTTGCATTTTATCATGTAATAGTATATTTTGTAACAAGTGCGCGAAGCAGTTGACTCATCCAGGAGTTGTTTTCACCCGAGCGTAGCGAGGGTGCAAAGACTCCTGGGTGAGTCAACTTCCTCGCGGACTAGTTGCAATAGTATATTACTGCCCTAGGCCGCGAAAAACAGAAAAGTCCCAGAGTACGTGTAATTAGTGGCCGAGGCGAAGCCGAGGCCGATAAACACGTACTCTGGGGCTTTCTTTTTTCGCGGCATAGGCTTGTATACTATTTTTCATACCCCGTGGTCCGAACATAGCTCTTCCCGTTTTGCGCAGTGGCCGGAAAGTAGTCACTTTCGGGCCACTGGTATGAAAACGATATTTTTTAACTCTGCTTGCGAGAAACTAGGGTTTTCTGACGCTTTAAGGTTAGAGAACCCATGTTTCGCGCACGCAGTGTTAAAA
The DNA here is from genome assembly GCA_902732785.1 of Trichogramma evanescens. Lineage (NCBI taxonomy): Eukaryota > Metazoa > Arthropoda > Insecta > Hymenoptera > Trichogrammatidae > Trichogramma > Trichogramma evanescens. Next base: position 50,861 of record CACVKI010144080.1, read on the forward strand.
AACTACTTTTTCCCACTCTAACCTAAAATACGCAACTTTGACGCTAATTTTAGGCTCTCGTAGGAAAAAAAATAGTATCATCAACTGGTGCAGGTATGGTTTTTTAACAAAACTCGTTACGTTCCCTCGTTTTGCTAAAAAAACCATAGCTGCACCCGTTGAGAAATATACTATTATTAAAAAGATAAAAAAATTGGCCAATAAACCATAAAAAATAAAGCAAAGAAAAGACGATAGAAGGTTTTTTTCGTAGTAAGAGTCGGGATACAGAAAACTATTTTTGACGCCGAAAAAGCATCTCGGCCGGACTTAATACCAAGTGTAAAGGGTTAAGGGAGCCTCAATTTACGTACTTGCGATGCAGTCGCGATGCGCCGCATGCATACATAGAGTTGTATACATCGCACACAGAGTCGGTCGTACGTGCACATGCGACCGCGGTATTGCGCAACATCGGCACTTTTCTTTGTCGCGATCTCTTCGCGTATCAAGCTCATCTGTGTCAAGATCGCCTTGGCCACAATTAAAATATTACAGGAAAGTCTCTCTGTATTGTATGTGCTTTTGAATCGATGCTATATTGTGAAATGCACGTGCGATCGCTGGAATAATATTGCGTAATACTTTTCTATGGCTAAGAAGACGCATCACTTTTTTTATAAAATCGATGTACATTAAAATCCAACGATCGCTACGCATTCGATATTTAGCCATAAGATGAATCGAGTAAGCATATCGATCCGAGATCGAGATGATCAGACTGATCGGATTCGATAAGGTGACGATTCCGCTTTGGACGTCACGCGCTCGATGCGTAGAAATTCGATTTTGCTCGTCCACGCGCTCGATCGTTCACGGTCGTTCATGCCTATAAAGTAATTAGATGTATAATGCATCGTCACAATTGCGCGCGTACATAGAACTATGGTTTATTCGTGAGAAGAGCTAGTGTATAGCATTGAGAGCCGCGCGAGCTCACTGCCGTGCACGCGCCTGGCACATACAACGTACTGAACGCGTGTATACTCGCGGTTATTCGTGTTTTTATGATTGACGTTGAATGGCGAGACTCCGGTGCGGCGAGAGAAACATTTTTCGCACGCGCCTCTCATAACTTATACGTTGAATTAACTTATGATGATATTATGTACTGCTCGTCGTGCGGCAGTGGACTGACCGCGGCCACAGGAGAAACAATCTATTATTAAACGCATAGAGTCATGTGTACTGGCGAACGCGCGCGTCTGTGCAGCCAGCGCCGGTCTGCAGAGCCTTTTTTATTTATTCCTCGCGCCCGAAACGACCATAATTATCGTCGTCGTTACGGCCGCCTGCTGATCGTTGTGTATTACATTACACATGATCGCCGAGGCTCAATTGTCGATCGCTTAATTAAATTTGCTCCACGCGTCGATCGCTCGATCGCTATCCGTATTATATTATACGCGCTGCACACAGGTGAGTGAGTAAACTGATTCTTTTTTACATAATTCTTCCCGATGCGTTTCGACATCGCTTCATATTATAAGCCTTTCGCAATGGTAGATTCAATACTGATGTTGATACAGTAACATCTGTTCAATCAACTCGTCGCAGTACTTCGGGTTATATAGAGCTCGCGTCCCACATGATCGATTCGTTATGTGCAACTAGCCAAGACAGATTTGACACGCAACTTCACGACCTCCGACCGGCTGTACCACAAGGGTGAGTGTGTCAAAATTTTACTTCTCAACTTCCACGACTCTCGCTTACTCAATGATTTTTTAAATTCAATAGCATATACAACTTGGAGATAATGGCATCACTCAGATCCATCATACTGTGCTTTTTGCTGATCGCTCTACCTTTGTAAGTACAACAACGATAACATCACGCAACAATGCCTTCTTTTTTTCTCTTTTTGTCTCTGATCATCCGGTAACTCGAATTGTTTCTATATCGCTTGATATTTCGCTTCAGTGCGCTAGCCATTTCTTGCCGAAATTGTGGACAATACTGCGGACAATGCCAATACGGCTATAAATATTCGCAAACTTGCCATTTCGATGTTTGCGCCAAGGTATGCTCTTAATTATTACTCTACCTTTTTGTCTTTTGAAAATGATAATAAATTGTTAAGAAAAGATATTGATGACTAAAATTATTTCATTTAGGAATAATAATCGAATCAAAGTATGTAGGGGATAAAATATTTTTTCCAATTGTAAAGAAACCTAAAGGGTTTTTCTTAATGATGCAAATGTGTACTTTTTGATTTGTCGTTAATTTATTATTTATTTAAATAATCACGCGAAATACTTTGTGTCATCAAACTTCTTGCTTCAAGTACAAGTGAAGATCTTTGTCACTTGAGATTTATTAATTCTCTATTTTTAGGCACCTGGTCAGTATTGTAATTTGATTGATTCTACTGACGGTCTTTGCGCAGCAGGCACAACGTGCCTTAATAATAGGTGCCAATTTGCACCTGCAGTTTACCGCATAAATCGTAATAGAATATAACCATTTTTTGTAATAAAACCAACACAAGTCATTATTTATGTATATAATTATTCAAAACTTACATTAATAATTATTATAACTGTTTGTATCAAAGTATAAAGTCGACGTACACCAATGAAATATTACTTGCTTACTTAATCACCCACTTAGTACTTTAGATTTAAAAATCTTTATAGCAAAAATGATCGTTTACACTTTCATAGTCACAAAAATGTCAGAAAATTGAACTTAAAAGATAAGCGATATGACAATGAAATTTGTTTGTCGCTCAAAATAAATTTTTACGCAATGAACAAATCAATTTAACACTTGGTTAAGTCAAAATAATTAATTTGATTCTTGAATGAATATTATTTTAAATTATCCCATTTTGTGCAGCCGATAACGAGTCAAGCACAGCTGCAATCGTGGTTGCCATCGTGTAGGTACCATATATTTCATCCATGACACAAGATTCAAACTTTTTTCCGGCGTTTGTTATTTTTACACTTTTTTATTTTTTTTAATTAAAATCTGCCGTTATCATTAAAATTATTAACTTTATTGAGCTATAAGAATTTTATGAACGAGCTGGCTTATCGGTATGAGATTTGTGATGCACTTTTGCTCCTTCTGATTGCTTGTTCACTCGATGAGGCTTTTCATTATCATTCTTACCACTCTTATGTTGTTGTGGCTGTTTTTGTTGTTGTTGTTGTTGTTGTTGTTGTTGTTGTTGTTGTTGTTGTTGTTTTTGTTGTTGATGATGTTTATTTTGAGGCTTAAAATTACCAGGTGGATTTTGATTCTGTTGTTGATGATTCGGAGGGTTATAAGGACGAGGCAAATTTTGATTTTGAGGCAGCACATTCAGTAGGGTTTGTAAATCAACTGAAAGATTAATACTGATGTTGGATGCAGATTGTTGTTCCACTGGTTTGTTGAAATTTTTCGGTTTAGGAATGAATTTTTTCTCGTGAGTGTTGGCTTGGCTCGCTCCAGCTGCTGGTAAACTCGGCATTTGTCCCGGTGCTTTCTATATAGATTTGAACGATTTACTGCGTCATTCGCACGAATCTAAATTTCAATATGTATGTAATAATTTACCTGAACTTGGGAGGTGTTGGGCCTGGGGTGATGATGATGCTGCTGCTGCGAGGTGCTTGGTTTATGATGATGTTTTACAGGCAGCCTCGGACCATTATGAACGATATTCGTCACGTTCACTTGATTGGAAACTTTCTGAGACCTGTCGAGCGCTTTGTGAGCTGTCTTAGGTCGAGGCTTGTCCGGCTTGGCTTGGTCTGCAGTCGGTGCCGCCGACTTACCTTTGGATTCGGACTCGGATTTTTTCATTTTTGACTTTCAACTTTGGTTCAAAACAAAAAAAAACACACACACAAAAGTGTCAAACGCGACTGTCGATCTTATCGACGCGCTGCTCGCGGCACTGGCCCTCGATGCCCGAGAGCTAGCTGACCATTGTTGTCGCTCGAACTCGAGTGCTGTGTAGCTGCGATAAGATAAAAACAGCACTATATTGGCGTCGCTACCGCCACCGTCGCCGCTGCACATAATACGGCCCGTGTGGAGTCGTATTCTTTTTGCAAGCTGATAATTCGCCTGGAGGCTCAGATGGCTGCGATATTATTATATACACGTATTGTGTATATACGTTGGTAGTGTCACGGGGGAAGTCCAGTGCGCGAGTAAGAATGTCTCGGTATAAGCTCGGCTGTAAGCTGTAAGCTTGGTCAGCAGCAGCGAAGTAGCTATGCAATATGCTGACGACGACGCCCGTGCGAATGCACAGATTGAATTAATTAAAAGTAAAAAGGCACGCACAGGTCTTTTCGCGATTCGCAGTAAAAAAATACAACGCGTGACACATCGGACAATCGGGATTACGCGTTGAGAATTAATGTCTCGAGATGAGCGTAAATTCGCGATTTGCCAAAGTATCAGCTTCATAACGAGGACCGAGTCATCCTTGAAATCTAACGCGGGTCGGGGATAACGTCTAAAAATCGTAAAAGTTGACCCACATCCTCGATTGCGCATATTACATCGTCGGCCCAGCGCAAAAACCGCACTAATAAACTCGAGATGCAAAAACGTGCTTTAGCCCTATGTTAAAAGGATAGGACTAAGGCACGTTTTTACCTCTCGAGTTTATTAGTGCGGTTTTTGCTCTGAGCCGACGACATGCGGATATCATTCGAAAAAGTGCCATCGATCGCTCGTTACTGTCATATCGCGCAACAAATTGTCGCGTCGCGGAATCGAATGCGGAGATGCTTATCGGCAAGGTCTTATATCGTGTACAACATTACTCTCTGTGTTTCTCGATTTGGGCGCGCAAAAAGCTGCATTTCGTCGTGCCGTAACACAGGCGCCGCGCGACTTTGACGCAAGAGCCAGCAGTAGCGTAAGTATATCGCATCTATAGCCTCTATACGTATACGTAGGTATGTATGCAATATGTGCAGTGTGCATATAGTGTAGCTGTGTGCTGCTGCAGCTCGACTCGACTCGACTCGTCGTCGTCGTGCAGTGAGCTCGACGAGGGGTGGCGCGCAACCCCCGTCTCTACTGTACATACACTACGGCTTGGCTCGCGAAGCTTGCGCTCTGCGTAGTGCTGCTGCTGCTGCTGCTGCTGCTGCTGCTGCTGCTGCTGCTCGAAACTGTAGCCCTCTCGGGTGCCACCACCCCACCCCATCTGACTGCTGCTGCTGCTACTGCTGCTGCTGGCTCTCTTTTTTACTCGCGTTTCGCGAGAACAAAGTCAGTCAGTCAGTTAGTGCGCCGCCGACCAGTACAGCGCGTTTCTGCGTGTTTGCAGAGTATACATAGATATATAAATATATACAAATACAAGTACACACATACGTACTTGCGAAAACGCATACACACCTGAGTATGTATATTGTACCTTCGTGCACGTACACACACACGTATACGCGCGCATCGCTGATCGAGTATAGATATACGTTTCTATTCTAAGCACATAATACAAGAGTCGCGCGCGCGTTCGGCGCTCACCTGACTCTCTCTATGTGTGTGTGTGTGTGTGTGTCTACGTGCACGATGCGTACAATTTCCCTCGGTGCGCTAGTTTATATATGCCCACCACGGGCTGCACAAATGCACTACTCACTTTTACGGGGTTACATATAGAGTCTCTCTCTCTCTCTCTCTCTCCCCGTGCTTGTGCCTCGGCCTCGTGACCTTTATTATATATCGTTACTCTATTCTCTGTGCACCTTCGTTACACATAAAAGCGCGAGCGCGACGAGTTACACAAACACACATTTGCCTGTGTATACGGTGCTGGGGGTGCTGCACCGACACGATTACCGAGTCTCGCGCGCGCACCCCGACGTCTTTATATTATTTAAACGCTCGCGTTTATTAATACGTTGCTGTGTGCTTGAAAAATGTTGTGCTTTCCTTTTCTCTACTCGATAATTCGCGATGACCGCGTTCGCTTTTACCCTCTACCTACTAAGGAATAATAATCATTTCTACGCGAGCCAAAAGTGATCCGATGGTGTACGGAAGTGTGCCGTGTGATCGTGTCTCCGATTTTACAAGTGTTTCTCTCCTCGACAATTACAAGTGCTGATCAATTTCCCATCTCTTTTCGTGCCTCGCGTGTTTATTTGGACGAAAGATCGGCACATAAAAAAGTAATGATAAATAAATTGTGCGGAAAAAAGTGTCGTTCGTAAGAGATTGCGGTTGGTGCTTGGTGGTGCTGATCGACTCGCACGAGCTTGCGCAAGCTCGCCCCGAGCTGTGTTGTGCGCGCCTGCCACCTAATCGACGCAGAGATACAGCCGTATGTGTACCGATTCCCATACGCCTCATTTTATCCCTTACGACCGTTTGGACTGATTTTCCGACTAACCTGTCCCCACACTGTAAGCACGCTCGTTACTTTTCTACGAAGCTTTCCCTTTTTTCAACGGATGATTTTCGATTGCATGAAATTTTGAAGCGACGCGGACACACGAGCGCACTTCCGAGTATAGCATTCAGATCTCTTTCGACGCGATTCGTATTCCCGAAAGTTTTTTTCGTCTGCGACTGGCAAAGTTTCGAGTCCGGACTCGATCGTGTATGTATGATCGATCGAAATCAATGCTTACGAGCGGTGGTGCATTCAAATTTCAAGAACTTCGCGCGAAGACGATCTTTTTTGCATTTGGCTCGAGTCCCGATTTCGTTGTTTGACAATTTGCAAAAAAATTTTTTTAATCGTCGGTTGTTTTTTCGTTTCGTGTACTTGGGCATATATAAGCGATATCAATAAATTATCTATAAATGCACGTACACTCATGTATGCATAAATATCGATATCAATAATACATGTGTTTATGCGTATCGTATAGTACCTACATAAGTGTAAAGTGAATATTACATGACTGACTAATTATACGTAACACACGCACGTACGACTAATATGGTTCAACAGCAGCAGCTGCAGCAGCCCATCGGATCAACGACTAAAGTGTAAAACATCCCGAGATAGGATCGAGAGGCCAACTTGAAAACGGTAAGTGTGTGTGTGTGTGTGTGTGTGATATATATCTTTTTTCGTTTCGCTAGCAAATTGTCGGTTTCTCAAACCGAATGACCCTTAACTCTGGCGGCGATACAAGAGCTGCTCGCGCGGTCGGATCTAGCAGTAGCAGCAATACAAGCGTTTGTCAAATAGGCAGCTATCGTGCCCGTATTATTGTATAGCGAGTGTGTGTGCGCGGCGGCCACACATCACAACACACGTGCACTTGAAAATTTTTGATAGTCTGCCAGGTGCACGACGACGACGACGACGACGTGGAAGCTCGAAGAGCGACTATATTATGAGAGCTCGAGCCTCGTGTGTTTATGCACGATCTCGACAGCACGAGCGAATGTATATATACGCGTAGAGCAGCAGCGGTAGGCGAAAAACACGCGCCCGTGACACCGATTACCGTAATAGCCATAATGCACGTATGTATATTGCACTTCAATACGCGCGGCGGTGGCGGCGGATCGAACATGCGTCATCCGCGCCTGGCGATATGTATAATGTACGTACACCTTTGAGTGCATACGAAGGCGAGCTTTCACGCGCTCGGCTCATTTTTCCGATTAATCGGCCCCAACAAAGCGTTATAGGGTCAAGCTTTTTAATTATCTTATCACGTGTATTTCGTATGTGTTACGGTGTCCCTTTTTTATTATTTTACCCTTCTTCCTTAGATGTCTTCAATACGATAAGAAAGTCGTCAGACGATTATTAGAAACTTTTTGTTTAAATTTGTTTGAACGCTTCAATCGATTGAAGGTTGAAATTATTTTATTTCTAAAATCTTTACTTGAAAAGTAAACACTTTGCGTAAAAAAGTTATACGTAAAAAACTTGAATAAAAATTCTTCAATAAGTAGTCACTCGGTGACATTTAATAACATTTTGAAACAATCTAAAAAGAAGAGGAAAAAATGTTGATAAATTAAGGGGTACTCTAGTATACAGAACATTGTTAAAAATATTTATATTGAAATTAATAGGAACAACTTTAAATTTTTACTTAACTGTGATTTGACTTATACAATTATATTTACTTTGCCACTTGCAGATTTCCATATAGAAGTACTCGCCATCTAGTGGCAAAATCTGGTTTTAATTCAAGATCGAATTCTCATACATTCTTTGAACAATTTCGATCAAAATGTTTAAATTTATGTATGGAATTAAATATTCATCATTCAATTTTAAATTAAAATTAATGTATGTTACAAAATTTTCATGAATTGTTTGTGCGTTTCATATATGCATCGATTTTCAATGAAGATTTCATATAAAAGTACATTAAAAATTCAGAATCAGTTACTTTAATTTTAATGTTTGATTTTATGGAAAATATTTTTTTTGAAACAGTGTATACTTGTTAAAACTTGCATTGCGCATTTATATAAATATATATGGCAGAACGTATACGATATATATCATTACCGTCATCGTGGTGACGTATTACGAAACTTTCGAAGGTTTTTGTGCAGTAGGTACACCAGCGGAAACTTTGGCCGATGATGCATCGGTGGTCGTTTTTTATTTTGCTCCTCTCGCTCTCACAGTGGCTGAATTAAAACGATGGCAAATCGATGCGACGGGCTTAAGATGCAATTTTTCGCGATATAAAACACGAATTCTGCAGGATTCTGCAGGTGCAGGAAGTAAATACATTTACGCGTGGGAGATTTATTTAAAGAGCCCGGATTTAATTAAGTGAATGTCGCCATTCCGTGTATGTGTACAGCCACGATGGCAACGATGACTGCGCGAATGCAGAAATATTACACTTTGCTCCTCTTTACATTGGCTGCCTCCTTTTTTTTCATCGCTCATTATAGGATTTTATGCTCGGTCGTGTGCGCGTGGCGCAAAGTACAAGAAAAGTGCTGCGCGTGCGAGCTAAAGTTTTATATATTCTCAGTAGAATAATGCTGCGCACAGTCAGCCGACGCATACAGTCAGCGCGCTTTTTTTTCCAGTGTCCGCCCTCCTTTTTTTTTCGCCGCGAGAGAGATATAAGAAAAATTTATCCCATATTACTTGGACGCGTGTGTGTACACTATATACGCACTCAACAGTGAAAATATTAAAACGACGAAATGAATTTTTATATCGTTGCGAGCTGGGCGGGGCGGGAGCGCGGGAGGAAAAAATATAGAGCGCGCATGCACACAACAACCGCGCACCGAGAGAACGCGCGCGCTTGGAGACACAATTGGAAAAAGTAAATAGCAACACAGAAGAATTTCCCGCACTCGTATCGCCCCCCCGATGCTTGCGACGGAAGGGGGAAAATTCGTATGTGTGTGTATATAGATTTCAATTTCTTCTCCCTGTATCCGTGGATATGTACTGAATTTTCTCTTTTTCTCTCGAGTTGGTTCGTTCGTTGCGATGGCGTCATGCAGATAAAAAAAAGAGGGAGAGACGAGGAAAGAATAATATGTTGTTTCGTGATGTTTGGCCGTCGGGCGAATAGTTTTCTTCGGAGTAGACTACGACGACGACAAATCTCGTTTGTTATATTTTTGGGATTCACAAGGCTCATCTTATCCAAGCTCACTCGATCGACACACATATATATATTACACACGTATACCTGTCCAAAGAGATCATGTACTGAGAAGCTCGAGCAGCTATAAAAAATTGTTTATATATCCTCGGTGTATACTCGCGATCCGATATCAAATGTAGGTAGGTATCATCCACCGCAACAGCAGCTCGAGAGCTTAGCGAACCGAAGCGAGCCGTAAAAGCTCAACCGATGTAATTGATGCCGCGTCATCGACGTTTGACTCGGGCGTGCTCTTGAGATTAAAAATTGCGACTGACGCGATTAAGCCACTGCGGCTGCTCTCAAGGGCCAGAGAAAATACACGCGCAGACACTTTGATCCTCGTCGAGGCTCTCAGAAGTGCGTGCGCGGCTCGTGTCTAGCCTTGGTGTATCCGAGCTGAACAAGTTTACCGAACGGCGTTTAGTTTCTCTCTCTCTTTCTCTCGAAATCTAATAATATCATCGCGTACGCTTGTTTACAATCAAAAGTTGTTTCTATAGCAAGTTGCATCGTTAAAACCAAGTTATTATGCGCGATAAATCGTCGTTTTCACACAGAGAAAGAGAGCAAGAGCTACACCAGCAGCACCAGGAATTTGTACGTTTGCACATATAGATACATGCAGCTCTGCGTTCGTCCAAGTTTTCTCCTGGCAACATAAATCAGAGAGCGTAAAAGCTCTTCTCCTACCTGCCCGCGCTCTCCACACAACAGCATTCTCTCCCGTGTACAGATACAAGCAGTCTTGTCTGTGTGTGTGTGTGTGTGTGTGTGTGTGTGTGTGTGTGTGTGGAAAGTGAGTGAGAGAGAAAAATAAAGTTTTGCCCCGAGAGTTGGACTGGGAAGCAATCCGTGAGCGAGGCCGCGCCGCTTTGCTGCAGAGCTGCAGAGAGCTGCAGTAGCAGGTACCGATCGCAAGTGTCTCAATAAAGCGAGCTCGAATAAAGTAAGAGAGAGCAAAAGTGCAGCAGCCCGACGCTCGAGCCTTAATTAAGTAAACCGATTGGCAAGCGTTAGCCGAGCCGGGCCCATAAGTAAACACTATTAATGTGTAACTTACAAACAAGAGAAACAACTTTTAAACGGGCTAAGCCGAGTGGAAAGCTGAGAATGTCGGCGCAGGTGTATATGCTGCTACTCGGAGGCAATATAGGCAAAAGATTAAGAAAGAAGGTGTATGTACGTATACTCTGTACAGCGCGTGTACATAGTCGGAGGCAGGAAAGGGATTAAGGTGAAAATAGTCTGCGCCTCGCTACTCGAGCGCGCGCGAGTTCAGCTCTACTTTTTTTCTTGTTTTTTACGAGCGCGCTCAAGTCTCCGGGTGCGTCTATACATGTATTTCTCGTTCGATTGAGCACGGCTACCTCGTACATATAGACATATTCGCCGTTCCCGAGCTCGTATAGATAAATATCGCGAGTGCCACTACTTTTTCTCTGCCGAGCCTGCGACTGCTAAATAAGTCTAATGGATTATGAACCGTTTATTATATTATTCAGCGAGTAGCTGTTGCTCGACATGTGTACACCTCTTATATCGTGTGGCCCTTTTTCCTCTCTCGCACTCCGCGTTTCAGAACAACATCCCGAGAGCAAAGCTCGCGAGCTGCGTCGAAAATTCGATAAACGTATGGCCGCGTGCCTTGCCACCGTCGACGTTCAGAATTCCAAATATTCTCGCGCGCGCGCGAGAGAGAGAGAGAGAACGAGTTGCGAGGAGCTTTGAAAAATTAATTTACACATTTTTGCGTTTGAACATAATGAAATAGTTTTGCATACCTACGCTCTCGCTCGACTGCAATTGCGCAAGTTCAAACGCGCTCGCGCCTTTTCATTGTAATTAACAAAAAATGCCTCGAATATATATTTGAACAAAGCTCAAGGGAAAATTCGTAATTCAGGCATCAAAATTCAGCAACTCACTGGGCGCTTTTTACCATATATATATGTATATATATATACGAAATAGTTTCTCGCTACTTGGGTATGTGCGCTGCATGACACGCGGTGAATAGAGAATAGAGGCGTTCGAGCTTCCTCAAAACTTATGTGTATATATTATACGTACGATATATCCACTTCTATCGATCACGTTTTGTTCGAGCTTTTTTTTTCTTTTCTTCTTATTCTCTGCTGCTGCTGTTGCTGCTGCTGTTCCTTCTTCGAGTATATGTGTTCTCCTTTATAAATTGTGTGCTCGGCGTCAAAGGTGTAAAATCGATCGGGCCAACAGCAGCAGCACCACCACTGCCACTACCGCTGCTGAAAGAGAAAAAAGCTCGTACGCCACGTATACTACATGCACAGCCGGTTTACATATATGTATCGGGGTGCATCGCAGGTGAAAGAGAACACACACACAGTGCCTCATTGGATTTCGTTTTACAGCGACGCGCGTGGGCTCTCGGCTGTGGGTTTGAATTTTTAAGCGTCGATAAGACTTACGACGCTCGATACGGCATCGTGTACATAAACTGTACGACATTTTTCGTTTTATCTTCGTTTTAAGAAAATTGATTCTCAGCGCCCATGGCAGCTAAGAATGTTATTATACCGAAAAAGCGGAGGTGAAAAATTGTATTGATTTACGTTGTTAATCGACTTTATTCAGTCGACCTATCGCGCGGCGATCTCCGTGCAGTTTGGGTAAAACGATTCCCCTTTATATAAACGCATAACCTAATATATAGAGCAAATTAAGTGGGCTATTAAACAGTTTGCATCTGTACAATATGTATAATATACCTATATCGCATAAGAATCGGACGCGCAGCCCGGAGATAATGGAAAATCTTGATTGTCCCGCTTTGATAAAATTAATAGCCACTTAGCGATAACATATTTTTCAGATTGGAAAATCTTTACGCCTTTTTATCGTTTCGGCCGGCAAGGGTGGAAAAATATATAATATATATTTCGTTTAAATCAGCATATCGGGGAAGAATATTATCGCGACGGATAAGAAAAATTTGTCGAAAATTTACTTATCGCGAAAGGCATTGGTGACCAGTATCGCGTATTGATTTTTTTTCGTGTGCACGCAGGCACACGAGTCATTTTTCAAATGTTGTAACCCGAAATAGTACACGGGCGCAAGATAAAGTAAGTTGGCACTCTGCAAATTCGAGCAGTATACCAATGATATTATCGAATTTTAATTATGAAAAAAAAAACTTGAAGCACACGCAGACGAAAGAGGGTGAAGTCGATTCAATAGTTGAAAAGTTGGCTCCGCCAATGCAGCACAAGGGGAAAAATCAATTTCTTCCCGAGCGCCTAAGTTTCTCCAATTCCAATTGATTCGCGACGCGCAATAAAAAAACTCTAATTTTAATCGTTTCCTCACATGTGTATGGAAAAGAAAGAAAGAAAAAATGAATTGAAATCGGAAACTAGGTGCATAAATCACAATGCACATATTCGTGGTATGGAATGTTTAGCGGAGGTCAATCATAAATAGTTTAATAAATCAAAATTCCATCGCAACAACGGGGCAATATTACGGGTGTCTAAAAATAAAAAAGGGCAGCGATTAAATACGAATCATCATTACACGAGACGCTGCATTAATAATTCCGTATGCGCCTGTTTAATAGCGAAAAAGAAATACAACTTTCATTCGTAATAAAAAAAAAAAAAAAAAGAAACGAGAGAAGGTGACTATTTTTAGATTCTCAAGTGTATATTTACACGAAAGTCTAATTTGCCTCTTAAGCAGTTGGGTGCGGTGTGCGTACGCATACATACGTGCACACATACACAAGCAGCAAAAAGCTCGTGTGTATGTACGTATACGAAGTCGTACGTGAGCGAGTACGAGAATACACCCGAGTCTATATTGCCTCAAGACGATGACACTTCTCTCGCAAGCTCGGTGGGGCACACACAAACCGGCAATCCGTAGTGCTAGCTTATAAACGAAGTGACCTTTGCCGTCGACTATAATAACTTTGTACGTGTGTGCGAATACAATATTATAAACGACGTTGCATGCGTGAAAGTCGTTCGCGATCGCGAAAAATGACGCGCTCGACTGCGTGAGCGGATCGTAGCGTATAATGCAGTGCAATGCAGTGCCGCAGCTTTTCCGACCGAGAGCTATGTAAATGCTTTTCGATACTCCCCCTATCCCCTGCGCATGACTTTCGGGGCTCTCGAGGCAGCAGCACGTCGACGCACCTGCTATATACCTCGAGCATCGTATAGGCTTTGCGTCGTACGTATAGACATTTTTCAAAAATGTGCACGATATAAGCTCCGAACACGCGATATTGTTTTTGCTAACTCGCTCAGCGCTGCCTCGCGAAATTTTCATTTACGTTGTATACGCGCCGCTGCGGCTCGAGAGTCAATTTTATTCCTCAACAAATTCCATGTTTTATGTATGAAAGAGAAAAATTTGGAACCGATCCACAATATGCCTCGTTATTGTTTTTTTTTTTCGTTCGTAATTCTATGCAGCTAGCTCTGCGCACTGATTATACGCCTAGCTTTGCGGTTCAAGTACGCCGAAAGCGATTAATCTTTATTGCGGAGTCAAATATTATAAGGGCAGCACATTGTCGCGCGAGCGTGGAATATATTCAAGGCAAGCTCATTTCACACTTGTGCCAAAAATTCTCTCGTACGCTCTTCTACTAAAACGTATATTTATTTGTCGTTTGCCGTTCCATCGCGAGTCTTTGCTTCGAAAAATTCTCAACGGAAGCTCGATTGAGAGCGAGAATGTAGTTCGTAGTAACCGAGAGAGAGAGAGAGAGAGGCTCGTTTTCGTTCGCGCCGAAATCTCGCGAAACACGCATCGCGACGCTCGATCCGCGTATTACGTACGTGTGTTATAAAGTTTAAGTAGGAGAAACACATAAAATTCGCCAAACGACCCGCGTAGTCAAATAAACCGTCGTCTCTCCAAGTACGCGCGTATACGTGTGTGTGCTTGTGTGTTTGCACTGGCCGACGTTTATCCAGTGTCCGACTAGCGTTTATCCATCGGCGAAACGGCGAGAAATTAAGAGAAAATATAACACGCACACAAACGGTTTTATCGCGCGCTCGCTACACATTACGAATGGCTCTGCTCCGGGGCCAGTACATACATATTATACGCGGGAGAGAGATGGTCGTCGTCGTTGTGTGTCTCTTTTCCGGCGCTTCTCCTCCGAGTGACCTAATTGTTTTTTTTCTCTCTCTCTCGTTTCAGTGTATATTTACAGTTTATATACGCGATGCTTCTTTACGCGCTCGACGACCCTCTTATGCAATAAGTGAAGGATTCAGGATTCGCAGCGCTGCAAAGAGAGCTGTGCAAAGCTCGTATACTACTTTTTATTTCATTTTACGCGCTCGTAGCCAGAGAGAAGCGAGCAGCAGCGTATAATCGATGGGTCAGACTTGCAGAGCGAGCGTCGCAATTCTCGCACCACCAAAGGCCGAGCTTGCGAGCTTTTCTCGAGTTGTGCGCGCGGGCGCTATCGTTACGCAAAACGAGAAAAGGGCTAAACGTTTCATGGTATATGTGTACGACTGCGAGCGTATGCGAGTGTATCTCTTAAAAGTATGAAAATATACGAAGGTATATATTCTCCGTCGGTAGCGGCGGTGGTGGCGGCGCGTGATATTAAACGATACGGCCTACATATTCTAGCCACATGCCTGTAACCTTACACTGTTGACCTCCAAATGCTCGTGCTGTATATTGGGGCGAAATTTCTCAAAACTCCTAACGCCTCGCGCAACAGAGTTTTTGAGCGAAATTACTCAATTTCTAACTCGCTCTAAAAGCACCTAAACGAACCTGGAAAAAATAACCAACCAGTGATTTCGATAGGAAATTTGCTCAGCTTTCCGATGGTGAGGTCCAATTTTCCGTAATTTTCCATTTTCACCTTGGAAAATGCAAGTAAACTTTCAAACTCGAATATCTCTAAATGCGTCACTTTTTTTTGCGTTTTTTATTGTTTCAATGGAAAGCTGAGGTCTTTTTACATAAAAAACAGTTGTGTCCAAAGTGTATTTTTAATAATTTCTATGAGAGATACGAGCAAACATAGACGGCGCTCGGCCGTCCGGCCGCCCGGACGCGCGACTCCCGAGCCTTGCGCGGCTCGCTGTAATCGCAACTAGCACCTATAACAATGTAATTCAACTAGAAAAATAAATAAAAATATGGTTTTGATGTGTTTTTTTCTCAGCTTTCTTGTGGTGTAGTCGGATTTTTTGATAATTTTCATTTTCACAAGGAAAAATGGATTTAAACGTTTATTTCCTATATTTCCTCGTGAACATGTAAATAATCGAAAAATCCGTCTGCACCACGAGAAAGCTGAGAAAAAAACACATCAAAACCATATTTTTATTAATTTTTCTAGTTGAATTACATTGTCATTTGTGCGAGCTGAGATTACAGCGAGCCGCGAGTCGCGCGTTTGGGCGGCCGG
>CACVKI010144081.1:0-16003 GCA_902732785.1 Trichogramma evanescens
ATGTACTAATAAACATTATTATTGATGATATTTGTTGCAAAGCCCGCCGTCGACCAGCAGCCCTCGCTGCGCTCGGGCCACAAATGTCGGCGGGCATTGCCATGTAAGCGTAAATTCATGGATACAATTTTTGATGTGAAACATCTATATTCGCGTTTGGTATGAGGGGTGAAAACCGAGCGTCCGTCCGTCCGTCCGTCCATCCGAGCGAGCGCACATTTGGTAGTATAAGTGCCTATACAGCGTCGATTTGCGCTGCGCGCTGTGATTGGCTGCCGCGCCAGCTACATGGTACTGCTTTCTGCTGCTGCCCGCTGCCGAGACTCGACGCGCGTATCTCTTTCTCTCTCGCTCTCGCACGCGCGTATGCCTGTGTTTACGTATACACACGAGGCAACGTAACAACATAAGCAACAGCAGTCTGCTTAGCTCACGGGATTGCCTGAGTTGAGATATCTTTCTCTTTCTTACTTATGCATGTCGATAATACATAGAATACGTATGTGCTGTCTATGCGTATACGTCGCGAGACTCTACGCACAAACATGATATACAACTGATATAGATTAATGCATGTATGTATACGTGTATATAATTTTTAATAAAATATTCCTTAACTATGTTAAGTAAACGTACTTTCGAGCGGGGATAAAGAAAAATCGTATACGCGACTCGGGACAAAAGTCAAACGCCCGTCTCTGCGAGCTGCTGGCTTGATATAATTTAATATGACCCTCAACGAACTAATTAAAGAGATATTTAATGTTAAAGATGAATTTTTTTGTTATTTCGCCCAAAGCAGCGCCTCGCGTGCTTGTAAATACCAACCTAAATGCGCTAAGTCTATACTATTCTATCTATCTGTCAATACTACTATTATTATTATCACCCAACTACTTTAAAACTCGAAAATTGCCGCGTGTGTGATTCCACGCCGGCCGCTTGTTTAAACGTCATTCATTTTTGGGCCTCAACTCGGTTATAGTTTTAGAAAGTGAAAGTCTAGCGAAGTAGAGGCGTGGCCTATATACCCAGCCATGTGCTTACTCTATATGCTACTTACTTTTTTCACTCTCTACTGTACATCATCTCGAGCTATACTCGCAGCTACCACCGCGTACTTCATTTCTATGTGTATCGCACGATCAGTTTTCGTTGCGGCGTCCAAGTGTGAAAAACCAGTAATTCTCTATAATTTTACCGTGTGTTACATCTTCGACAGCGTGTCTCATTTTCGTGTATAGTTTGTAGTGCATGTGAGCAGTGAGTACGAAATATCTCGTCTATTACATCAAGTGATTTTAGTAAAAATGTGGTTCGACAAAGATGGACAAATGTGGGTCGATTGGTCGTATGTCGCCGCTAAACTAGATCTTCAAGAGGAACATCTAGACACTGCAGAAAGATTTCAAAAAGCGTGTATATCGTACGCGACTACGGAGAACGAAGAAGATCGATTTTCTTTTTTCAAGGAAATTTGCGACGAGGTCGAGAATTGGAAGTGCAATCATTTGTTTTTACGAGACATTCTCCAAGATGAAGTAATGGAATTGATTCTCTCGGCCGCCGTGCGCTACTGCGATCTGGGCTACGAGGAGCTGGGCAAACGATTCATCCTGTTCGTGGCGAACAGCGGCTACAAGGACAAGCCCCGAGTCGGCTGGAACGGCAAGCTCGTGTCGCGTCGCAACACGCCGCTGCACGACGCGGCCGCCTACCAATTTCCCGGCTGGGACAGCGTGGCCTATCAACTCTTTCGAATATACGACTGCACCGAGGTGAACTACGCGAATCGCACCGAAATGACGCATCTCCATGTGGCCTGCATGGCGGGATGCTACAACGTCGTGGAGAAATTTCTCGAGAAAGGGCAAGACGTTAATCTCCTCGCGCCGCTAACGGGTGATTCGCTGCTACACGGGGCCGTGGAATTCGAAGAAAAGTCGGTGGCCAAATTGCTGCTGAGCAAAGGTGCCGACCTGACCTGCACCAACAAGAAAGGATCGACGCCTCTGGAACGGGCGCTGCAGAAGGACAGCGAGAAGATGGCCAAATTGCTGCTGAGTAATGGTGCCGATCCAAACTCGGCCAACAAGGAAGGAATGACACCCTTGGAATGGGCACTGAAGCACGACAAGGAGAAGATGGCCAAATTACTGCTGAGTAAAGGCGCCGACCTGAACAGGACCAACAAAGAAGGATTAACGCCTTTGGAATGGTCACTGCAGCAGGACAACGAAAAGATGGTCAAACTGCTCCTGAGTGAAGGTACCGATCCGAACAGGACCAACAAAGAAGGATTGACGCCTCTGGAATGGGCACTGCAGCAGGACAACGAAAAGATGGCCAAATTACTGCTGAGTAAAGGCGCCGACCTTAACAGGACCAATAAAGAAGGATTGACGCCTTTGGAATGGGCACTGCAACAGGACAACGAGAAAATGGCCAAATTGCTGATGAGTAATGGCGCCGACCTGAACAGGACCAACAAAGAAGGATTAACGCCTTTGGAATGGGCACTGCAGCAGGACAACGAAAAGATGGTCAAACTGCTCCTGAGTGAAGGTACCGATCCGAACAGGACCAACAAAGAAGGATCGACTCCTCTGGAACGGGCCCTGCAGCAGGGCAATGAGAAGATGGCCAAATTGCTCATAAGTAATGGCGCTGACCTGAACAGGACCAACAAAGAAGGATTGACGCCTTTGGAATGGGCACTGCAACAGGACAACGAGAAAATGGCCAAATTACTGATGAGTAATGGTGCCGATCCGAACTGGGCCAACAAGGAAGGATTGACGCCTTTGGAATGGGCATTGCAGCAGGGCAATGAGAAGATGGCTAAATTACTGCTGAATAATGGCGCCGACCTGAACAGGACCAACAAAGAAGGATTGACGCCTTTGGAATGGGCACTACAACAGGACAACGAGAAAATAGCCAAATTACTGATGAGTAATGGTGCCGATCCGAACTGGGCCAACAAGGAAGGATCGACACCTCTGCAGCATGACAACAAGAAGATGGCCAAATTACTGATGACTAAGAGTGCCGATTCGAATTCGGCCAAGTCCTATAAAACATTTCCGGTAGTAGACCTGAAGTTTGGCCTCAAAGTAAAAGAAAGCCAATGGACCGACGATCCGAACGACTTAGTTAGAAGGTACATCGAAGATAATCGCGGAGCTCAAGCGATATTTACAGATGGGAGCAAGTGCGAAGGTGCTCCCCATGTCGGCGCCGCGGCCTATGTTGCTTGCAACGATGATACGGGACGGGAAGGAATACGAATCTCGGTTAGCATCGATCGAAAATTTACGGCTTCTCAAGCCGAATGCGAGGGCATCTTGGTAGCGTTAAAGCACTGCTGTAGTTGTAGCGGAAAAGATTTTTTAATTTTCAGTGACTCGATGAAGGCTTTGCAAAAACTCGACAGCAGGAAAAGATCTAACGGTCGAATCGAAGAGATTAAGAAATTGTATCGTACTTATGTCGAAAAAAATCCAGACAACTTTATGAAATTCGTCTGGATCCCCGGACATTTTGGCATCGAGGGAAACGCAATCGCCGATGGGATAGCAAAGACTGCCACCCAAGGGACTCCGAAGCAGAATCAGAGCGGCGAAGGCTCCGTTAAGAGGCGCCGTCGTAAAGTTCGAAAGCGAGGAAAGTCAACGAAGCTGCAGCCCCAGTCACAGGACAAATGACTCGTAAATTATGTTTCTCACACGTGCTAGAACGTTCTAAGATTGCCCGTGGAATTCGTCAATCGTCTGCGATCCAATCGCCACAGTCTGGCGGGATCACTGCTCCGCGAGGGTCATTGTCGGTAGCCCCGCGGGTGCTAATGCGGAAAAAGGGTATATAGAGGACCTTGAACGAGTTGCCTTCGGGACTGTGTGATGCACAGTTGCCAGTGCATTGTAATCTGTTCCGACGGTTTGGAATAATCGGTTCAGGTCAACACCGTGTGCACTCGAGTCGATTAACAGCTGACCTAATGCATTGGAGCGTGCATGGAACTCTGTAAATGAAAGATGTCGAAAAAGGAATAAAAATGTTCAAATCCTACTGATAATTGTTGATGTCATCGAGTTGTTTCAGCTCCACTAAATGTAACCTTTTGTATATATTTTTTAATAAACGTTAATTTTTTTAACAATTGATCAAAAATTAATCTAAGAGTCGAACTTTATTTGAATAGTTTATAAAACATTATTCTCTCATTACTTACGACAACTCACTCATAAATCATCTTATTTAAGGCTTTAACTTTTGTTATTAAAATAAGGATTTTACATTGGTTTTTAAATGTGCTTTTTCGGATCGCATATAAAACTCTCAGTTGGGTACGTTTTCATTCGTTCAAATGATCAAATTTTCCATATTTTTTCATGTAGAAACTAAAGACTTTATCTTGAAACCGTTTTGATATTTCGAAACACGAAGATTTTTGCTTCATTTAGAAATTTTTTCTTCCACTCTAAACTAATTACAGGTACTTACAAAAAGCTAATTTAACACTTGAAATATCAAGGGCGCACGGTTTATTTTAACTTCGGGTAAAACAGCTAGTCAATTTTTGACTGTCACTGACGTCTGTGAAAACGATCTATACATGAAATGTTTGTCTTCTTTGGTACAATAGCGCAAGCCAATTGATGCATTGCTCTTCTGCGCAGAAGCGGCTTAGAGTCACATTTTAACGACTCTGCAACGGTAGTGGTTTTGAGAAAGTGCATTGTAGAAGTTTAAGAGTCTAAAACTTAGACTCCAAGGCCAGTAAAAGTGAGAAACAGAAGTGCATAGAACTCTGATCGGTTTTCACAAAGGCCGGGAAAAAGAAGAAAACCTCTGTGTTCGACAGTGACTTCGATCACGTGCTCGTTGCTCAGTATTAATAGTTCAGTGTTAAGTGCGATAATCGTCATTATTCATCGAGGTAGTTAGTTTTACTAACAACTCATTCAAAATGTCATTGACGAATAACAAAGTATACACAACTCGCCTACAAAAAATGAAAAAAATCGACGGAAAAACTTTAAACTCGACTTTCCCGGGTAAAGCGGAAAATTTCGGAAAATCTGAGCTCACCATCGGAAAGCTGAGGCAATTTCCCATCGAAATGATGCGTTACTTTTTTTTTCTAGGTTCATTCAGGTACTTTTACAGCGAGTTACAAATTTAGCGATTCGACTAAATAATGCCGCGCCGTGCGGCACTCGGATATTTGACGTGAAATGTTGTTTATCAACACGTGTTTATCAACTTTTTAATAGGATTAAAATTGCTAAATTCATATTTAGGTATGTACTTTCAATTGAAAATGATAAATGTACAAAATTCATTGTGCAACATTTATTATTTTATACATTTATCGAATTTCCCATGTTATTTCGTCAAAATTGCCCTAATACGCTAGTACATAATTTCGCCGCTACGCGGCACGACGGTGTCGTTCAGTCCTCAGTAACACAGTTTGTATCGACCAGGCTCTATAGACATGAATATCTTATCTCTGTACTGATTTTGCACAGACTATTGTATAACCTTTTCGTAATTAATTATGTCTTTTTTATTTAATAAATAAGGATCGGGTCTGTTAAGTATAAGAAAGGTCTAGAATTCGAGGACGGTTTGTCTGTCATGACATTTGAGTTTTACGACCCTGGAGAAAATCAGACGTTAGCACGTCTTTTGCCCAGCTATAACAACGCAGACTCCTTGGATATATAAACAGGGAAGACCAGCCGATCTCTCTCGCATTCCCTCGCATTCCCTCGCACACTCTCGCATTCTGACCTTCTATCTTCAGACTCCAGCTGTAAAACAACAGCTACGGATCCGTTATAAAAATGTAACAAATAAGTTTAAATTTATTTATCCCTCTCCCTTCTTTCCCTAATATTTTTCAAGCCCATAAACAACTCATGGCAATGAACTTAAAATAAGTTCAAACTCCGACTGTAAAATACAGTTCAGGAGCTTTTATATAATATAACAATTCTTTCACCATTCTCTCGCATTCAAGCCTCATCTAGCCCTTAGACGACTGCTGTAGGAAACACTACGTATCCGTTAAAATAACGAGTAAGTCTTTTCATTCATTCATTTCTCCTATCCTATTTCTCAAAGCCCATCAACAATTCATGATAAAGAACTTACAATAAGTTCGACCCAAACTATAAAATACAGCTCGGTAATTGTTATATAATATAACAATATCCTTCTCCCTTCCTATTTCTAATCTGTAAGAAACAGCTCAATATATTGTTATAAAATATAACAATACTCCTTTCCTGTTTGCGAGCCCGTGAAAAATTCACGGCATTTCAAAGCTTTAAAACAAAGCAAAGTTCGCGCTAAAATAGTGTGCACCTGGCAAGCATACGCGCTTGCCAGGTAAACCGTACTCCGTAGCACATCTTGCTACCGCAAATACGTGTATTGGTTGCTACAACAGATGACCGTAGCTCGGCCCCGGGACTTACAACAAGATCCCGGCGTACGGACAGAAATCGCACTCAATCAACTTTATCTTGGTTATCTACGTACAGATATGAATTTAAAGCATACGAGCAGATAGCTTGAATACCCACCTTTCTATTGATATAACTTAATATGTCCCTCAACGAACTAATTAAAGAGATATTTAATGTTAAAGATGAATTTTTTCGTTATTTCGCCCAAAGCGGCGCCTCGTGCTTGTAAATACCAACCTAAATGCGCTAAATCAAATAGATGAATATACTATTCTATCTATCTGTCAATACTACTATTATTATTATCACCCAACTACTTTAAAACTCGAAAATTGCCGCGTGTGTGTCCACGCCGGCCGCTTGTTCAAACGTCATTCATTTTTGGGCCTCAACTCGGTTACAGTTTTAGAAAGTGAAAATCTAGCGAAGTAGAGGCGGGGCCTATATACCCAGCCATGTGCTTTCGTTATTACGCTACAGAAGCTATACACGCGGGCAGCCGCTACAACTCTATATGCTACTTACTTTTTTCACTCTTTACTGTACATCAGCTTGAGCTACACTAGCCGCTATACGACCGCGTGTTTCATTTTTATATACCCAACGCGTCCAATACAAATTTAAATCGGAAAATCACGTTTTCTTTTGACAGTGACGTCGAAGCGTTCAGAAAAGTAGCATTCACTGTGACGAGTGATTTTACGTGAAATAGTTAAAAAATATATATTAATTCGTTAGTGATTGTGTTCCTTGTGTGTGAGTGCGCAGAAAAATGTCGTCGATCAAAGACATACCCGGCCAAAGTTCTCACGTCGAAAGCGACGGCGCCAACAAAAAAATTTTACAGAAATTCCAGAGAATAAATAACGCATTAAATATTCTCATGGATTTCATACGTAATTTGGGTAACGATCGTCGAGGAGAACAATTCATTCGCTTCTTGATTCGCATCTGCTTCAAAGTCGAGCCCGAAGCTTACATCAACGATGGCAATCTCTCGCTGCGTCCACTGCAGCATCATGCAGTTAGATGCATTACGCGCGTCGTGGATGACGTGATCCGTGAATTTTGTAAAATGTACGATTGCTTCGCACATTTTCTTCAGAAATTTCTTCGGTTCGGTCAAGATCTGTATAACCTCGTGCAAGAAACAGGTGATTCACCGATGCGCTTGACTTTGGATTTCGGTCACGAACACGTGGTCGCATTGCTGCCACCGAGAAGAGGCGCCGATCGAAATTTTATGAACAAAGAGAAATCGGCTCCTCTACATCATATTTGTCGACAATTCGGGCATAGAAGCTTAGAGGCAATAATTTTCCAGATTATCGAATACACTGAGCAGACGTTGCAAGTAAACGTTCGAGACAAGGGGGGCAAAACTCTACTTCACTACGCCGTGCACCTCGAGAACCAGGAACTCGCCGAATTACTGCTGAGACGTGGTGCCCATCCAAATTTAGCCGACGTAAAGGGTTCAACGCCTTTACACGTCGCTTTGGTCTCCGGCAACAAGACGACAGTCGAATTGTTGCTGAAAAATGGCGCTGACGTGAGTATGGCCACCAAGGATGGACGGACTCCTCTGCACCTCGTTAGTAGTCGGAAAAATCACGATATAGGCTTGGCGAAGCTACTCTTCAAGTACAGCGGCTTTTCCCAACGGACGATGCCGATCGATGCCCCGGACGTACTCGGTAACACACCATTGCACCTGGCTCTGATGGACGAACACGAGGAGTTGGCCGAATTACTGCTGAGAAAAGGCGCCGACCCGAAGCTGGCCAACAAAGACGGATCGACGCCTCGTCGAATCATCGATCAGAAAGGATACAAGGTTTTGGCGAAAATATTTTTCGGGATCAGGGATAAAAAGAGGCGGCCGGTGAAGATCCATTCCCGGGACTATGGGGGCAACACGCCGCTGCACAGGGCACTGAAAAACAAAGACGAGGAGTTGTCCGAATGGTTGCTGAGAAGAGGCTCCAGTCCGACTGCGGCCAACAGAGATGGATTCACGCCGCTCATCATGATCTGTCAGAATAGATACAACAGATTGGCCGAGATGCTCTTCGAAATCAACGACGACGTCGAGCAAACGCTGTTGGTCAATGTCCAGGACAAGTGGGATACCACACCTCTGCACTACGCGACGTTCTCGGGCAACAAACAGCTGGCCGAGTCGCTGCTGAGGAGAGGGGCCGATCCGAACGCGACCGACGCGTTGGGACTGTCACCGCTGCACGTCGTTTGCCATCGAGGTACGGCCGATGACTTGGAGTGGTTTTTCAAAGTCAACGAAGGCATCGGACGGACTGTGCGGGTCAACACCCAGGCCAGGATGGGTGACACCCCGCTGTTCTTGGCAGTGGATCACGGCCTCAAGGAGATGGCCGAAATACTGCTCAGACGAGGAGCCGATCCGAATCTGGCCAACGGCCGGGGCCTGACTGCTCTGGACGTCGTTTGCCATCGTATCGAGGCCGACGCGCTGGCGACATTTTTCAAGTCCAACGTCTGCCTGGTGCGGACGCTGACGATCGACGCCCCGGACAGGTTGGCCGACCCGCTGTTGCATCTGGCCCTCGGTCGTAGCAACGTAACGATCAGCAGCTACGACGAGCGTGAAAATCAGCCATCCAATCGCCGACGTTTCAAATACGTACAACAATTCCCTTCCTTAATCAATGTCCCCACATATTCTTTAAAACGCTCCCGCAAGACTTCGAGCCTGAAAATAGAATTAAGGTTTGGCCAGCAGCTACAATCGATAAAATCGCCCAACGACCGCGTCAACGAATACATTGAAGAGCATCACGGAGCCATTGCCATCTTTACGGACGGGAGCAGATGGCTAGATGCGCCGTACGTAGGCGCGGCGGTCTACGTTCCCAGCGACGACATCACGATCTCGGTCGGCATGGAAAAGCACCACTCGAGCGTCGACGCCGAGCGCAAAGCGCTCGAGGTGGCCCTGAGGTATTGTCAAGGTCATCGCGAAAATTATTTTTTAATATTCAGCGACAGCAGGGCCTCCTTAAACCGTTATGTCAGAAATTTGTATGATGCTTGCATCGGACCAAATTCGGGGAAAATCATAAAATGTGTCTGGATCCCGGCGCATCGTGGCATCGAAGGCAACGAGATTGCCGATAAGGCGGCAAGGGCCGCCACTTGCGGTTAGCAAAAAAGATCAGAAATGATGTCATAGGGGCCCGTCGTGTTATTCGAGAGCAACTGAAAGGACTGTGTGCATAGATCCAGGTCAAGGAGGAAAAAAAAATTTTCAACTGCCTAAACCTCTTTTTGAGTATTGTAGATATCATCGAGCTGTTTCATCTCCAATCAATTTAACTTATCGTATAAATATTTTTAAAAAAATGTACATTACTTCAACTATTGATCAGCTTTTTTTTCATTTGTCCTTCTCAAATTTTCATTCCGAAGTGTCCAAGTTCCTGCAGAACGAACCACATACATCATCCTACTGGAAATTTTCAATCCTTCACTCGACGCATCGTACGCCAGATGTTTTAATCTATAAGAAACATGGATAATAAAGCAAAAACGCGAAACGAACAATGACGCCGTATGTGTGCGCTGCTGCACACCCGTCAAAAAAGTTCAATACGAAGTGGACGATAGCGTGCTTTATCGTATATTCGATTCGGTGTACTGCGATCGCATTATACGAGAACGAAGTCGCAAAATAGGCATGCAAAATGAAAAAAAAAAATTACGCATAGACGGTTCGAGTGCTCGGAGCTTCATCGCGGATTTTTATTGTGGTAGAAAAAAAAGGGGATCGACGATTAAAAAAAAAAAACTCAACATGAACAATGTAGCTAAACAGGCGCGGCGCGGAGAGTATAGTACACACACTATAGGAGGTAAGGGCAGCTACATCACCCTGGCACGAACGACGCGCGCTTATATGCGTGCATGGTATGATCGATCGCGATTGTCGAGTTTCACCGACGTTATATGCGCAGCAACCGCACACTGCTGCACGTTGACGGCGCATCTCGTCCTTTTTATCGGCGTCGCGATCGTAATTTTCTCATTTCCAATCAGCGCGCGTGTACGCGAGGCGCAGCAGCTCGTAATACGTGCTTGCAGAGCGGCGGTCGCGTACATACACGCGCAAAAAATGCCTACACGCCCGGATCGTTCGATATCCGACGTATCTTTCGCCACACGAGCTTGCGCGAGCTTGCAACGTATATACGGCATCAATCCGAAAAAGCGATCGTCTTGTTTCTACTTTCCTCGGAGATGTCGAGGCGCGCGGGCGCGATTAGGCGAGCTTGCGAGATGTATCGTAATATATAAAGTCAATCGCTCATTGGTCGCTCGACGAGACGATAACGTGCTTGCGCAAGCACGATCTATACATAAATGAGCTATATACATGTGGGTTTATGATCGGTTGTAACGAAATCATCAACGCGTATATGCATATACGTATACGTATGTACGTATTCGCTTTTATGGGGGTATAGACGCGCGAGAGGAGCACTCGGAGTGGAAAAGCATCGCAGTGTGTGCGGGTCGGAATAGCTACAAATACACACTCACACATATATCAATCGGGATAGGTATAGGGAATACGTCTGTCTGTCTGTCTGTCTATCGATTTCTCACGTCCGCTGGACCGATGAGCAGAGTATCCGTACACACACTCACACACACACACACATATATATAGGATGGGTGTATGTGTGGGACGAAATAACCCCCCAGTGCACTGGCTGATACATACCCGCACACGAACACGCGTACGTACAATACGTCCTGCGCCCAGCGTCGGGTGGTTTTCTGCTGGTGGCGCTCGCTCACATATATACACGTACCTATATAGAAATGCGGCGTTGATTTTTCTCTCGCTTTATATCAGAATTATATACGGCAATATCTATATAGACGCGACTGGTTCTACCGATGGAACACACGCACACGCGTAAAGACGTATCCGCACCGAACCATTTTTTTCCGCCTCGCGTGCGTATGTGTTTCGGCCGCGTACACGCAGGCCAGCAACTCTCGTCACACGCCAATTGATAGAGCTTGCGAGGATAAATCGAATGGAGCTTTTTTTGTGTTGTATTTTTTTCGTATACACACACGTTTACGCTATACAGTCACTCTGTATACTTACTCGAGTGTAGCGCGCGCGCGCGCGAATGGCTGCAGCGATGACGCGATGATTTCAATTGTTTTTTTTTTCCATGGTACCCACCTTTTAACATTTTTTCGCAAGCGTCAAGCGACATTTTCGTTTTTTATTTCATTTTTTTTTGTCGTTCCTTCTATATCGGAATATAAATTAAGAACAAACTAACGCCGTACAATTTCTTTTCCCGCGCTGGCGTTTTAATCGTAAGTTATGTAGCGTACATATACACACACACATACACATATACATATTAAGGCAAATATGCAGCAGCAGCAGCCCCGACTAACGGCGAAACATCGTTTACTCGTCATAAAAGCAATATAAATGCAGAATAGCGCGCGGACAGGCTTCGATATATATGACGTATGTGTGTGTACGTGTTCCCGTGTATTAAAAGCCGAACCGAACGTTACACACGTCTGTGTGTGTACGTGTGCGCGCGAGTTTTCATAGTGCATAATTAAAATGTGTCCTCGTGCGCGAGAGAACGAAAGGAAAGAGAGAGAGAGAGAGAGAGAGAGAGAGAGAAGAAGAAAAAAGAAAACAAGGGGAGGTAAAAGCGCGCTCGGAAAAATATTCGACGCGCTCGACGTATTATTATACGTGTATCGACGCGCGGCGAGCACCGACTGGCGCATATGTGTGTGCATATTTGTATAGAAACAGCTCTCGAGCGAGCTTGCGACTATACGACGACGACTCTGCGCTTTGCTCTGCTGCTGCTGCTGTGACGACGATCGATCGATCCGGTCGTAAAGCACGAAAATCGAAGCCCGAAATTGTCCATACATACAGACGCGCGAGTTTGAGTGTCGATATAACATCGAGCTTTGCGTGTATTGTTATTATTACTATACGTAGTTGGAAAATCATCTCGAGAACGAGCGATGCAGCTGTGTGGATAAAAGCTTTGTCGAGCTTATCGTAAGAGTACCGTGTAATAATATAAAATACGCACACGTGCCAATATTTTCGTACGTATCTATCGCGGGCCGAGATTCCCGTATACATACACTCGACTCTATGCTACTGTAATAGATCATTGTGTAATATAGGACGTGTGTGCGATCGCCACTGCGCCGAGTCAGCGAGAAAAATCGGCTGCATCAGCGCGACGATGCTCCGGCCGTTACAGAATTCGACCCCGCGCGCGCGAGCAACGTAATATACATTTATCACGACAACGCGTGTAGTGGAGTATATAGTATCAAGGAGAGATCGTTCGGTTACGCGATATATGAATGTATGTAGGCATTGACGTGTGTATTCGTGTACGTGAGCAGCGATAACGCATCGGGCTTCATCAAGCTCGCTCCGCTCTGTCTCTCTCTCTCTCTCTCTCTCTCTCTCGTGCGGTGGTTATTCACGCTTTCGCGAACTCGAGCTTGCATAGGCATGCAATCGAGTTTTGTCAAAAAGGTAAAATTACAAAAGCTATATAGGAATACGTGTGTATTTGTTTTTGTGGATAAATACATCGATTCGTAATATATAGGAGAAAAAGACGTGCCTCGCACGGTATCGTCTTGCTACGATCTCTGCTACGTGAACGCGATCGCGCCTGGATACATAAAATTAGACAATCGCTTCGTATAATTCCAACTCGAGCTTGCGCAAGCTCGCACACACACAAAACGATTATCTCGAGTGTGGCGCGCGCGCGCGCGCGACCGCAAAAGTAAATTTCTCTCGCTCTTCCCTCTGGGTCATACGCCATATTGGCATTATCATAGCGCATACGTGGAACGGGATATAATCCTCTCCTCTCTCTCCCCGTGCCTCTTTACAGCGCGTCCAGCTGAGCAACTGGATACGTGTGTACATCGATCATATAATACACCTCCTCCTCTCCCCTTTTTTACGCTCTTATATACCATTCACGTATATAGTACGCAGCACAGCAGATATTATATATTATATTATGCACACGCGCGCGAGCAGGAAAAACGAACTGCTATCCGGCGAAAGCTCGGCGCGCAAGCACGTATACGCGCGAGCGTGTAAATCTATCCGCGCGCTTTTGCGTGTAAATGTAAGAGACCTGGGAGCACATATTCTGGATTAAACGCGCGAGGCGCATTAGTATTCAGATCGTGACGCGAGTTTCTCTCTCTCTTCCTCGTATGCAGTGGTAGCAGGAGCAGTGCAAGATGATGGGTCAATGTACCGATGCATCCACATCCGCCTCGATCTTCTTACCGCACTCTCTATCTAATATCCATCCAATATTACACACACACACACACACACACACACACACACACGTGTGTCAGCGCGTGTGTGTGTATAAGATTTACTCGTGCAGACACGATGAATTCGCATTTTTATCATATATATCATATGGCGGACGCTTGGGTGTATATACGTATAATATTACACGCGTGCACATCGCCGAGGCAACGACGAATCCATCTCGATCGCATCAGCGGCGGCAGCGGCATCGACTCGCTCACTTTTACGTTGCTTCTACTACCACTACTGCGTTACTTGCGCGCGGCGCATGCAGGCCAATGAAAAATTACGACACGCTCCTAGCCAAGGTAAAAACATAGTAAAGTAAAGTAAAAAAAAAGGACGAGAGAGAGAGAGAGAGAGAGAGAGAGAGAGTAAACTTTTTTCTCCCCGATAGCTATATATACGTTCGGTCCATTTTCCCGTCGAAAAAATAACCCCGGCTTTTTCTTTCTCTCTCTCTCTCTCGCTATCTATCTCGCTCACTCGCGCGCAGTACTGCTATATAACGTGGCGCGCGCGCACACACACGGGCAGCTCTCGAGAGTATAGCGCTCGCTCGGGGTGCAAGTGCAAAAGAAAACAAAGCGAACGAGCGACGAGTCTTTCAGGTATATATATCGTACGTATGTATACCTATAGGTATATAGGTAGCCGGGTTATACGACGAAGCGCATCGCACACACAGACACACATACACACACACATAGACGTTGAAGAGCAGAGTAGAGTTTGTCCGAGCCATCAAGCCCATCTCGCTCACTCGACGTTTCAAGCTCCGCAGCCCTCTACATATATATACAGCTACGTTGCAACTATGGGCTCTTTCCTTCCTGACCGCTTCGTATATACCGTCCTCCCCCTCTGTCCCTCTCCTGTCCCTCCCCCCCCCCCTTCAGCTGGATATACTAACGAGCGGTATAGGTAGTTGTAACAAGGACATCGTACGTGTAGGTGTACGTGCGCACGTGGACGTACAGCGTCGAATTCACCTATATGACCTCGTTTCCTATAGTACGCGAACGTGCACGAGCGCCACTGCCTCTCTCTGTGTGTACCCTTTCCTCTCCTCTTGCCCCCCTTCGCCTTTCTCGATATAATCGGCTTAAAGCTCACTGCCACATACAGATATATATTATATATATACGTATACGTGTACAGGAGCTATCGTACGAACTAGCCACTCTCCGGTGCTGCTGTCGCTGCCGCTGCTGCTGCTGATGCTGCTAGTATTCTGATACCCGCGTGGCGAGAGGGGCTCGACACACATATTGCAACGTATTTCCCTCGTTTCGAGACTCTCGCGAGTGTTTGTGCGACTGTACACGTCGGGCACACTCGTTTCCTAGACGAGACACCGCGGATCTCTCTCTCTCTCTCTGCTTCGTTCGAACAGGTTACCTTATGCGCGGCGTTGTGTCGCCGCGTCTTCCTCCTCTGCGCGTACGTTGCTGGACTGGGTCGCGTGGAGGCTTTTGCTAATGTTAAAACGGGAATGTTTGGGGAAGAATCACTGGACGAATAAAGGTGTATTTTACGTACTCGATTAAATTACCAATTGTCTCTTTTTATTGACTCTCGCGTAAACAGAAATAAATGTTTCTTTTATTTATATAAGGGGAATTTTATATACGTAGAAAATTAAACCACTATACTTTACAATTTAATAATATTCTTCTGCTGCGGTGACGTAGACTCTGCGGTCCTCTCTGCTGTTGGTGATGTCGTTGGTACGGAGGGTAGGACAGTGAGTCACGTTGAGATGCACTTCCACTGTTATAAAATAAAATAATCACTCTTTTATCTGGGCTTTCACACTTCACTGAAGTTAAAAAATCGGACTCTTCGTCGTTGACGATAGAGTTGACGACCGAGTCCGCCCTGAAGGGACGACCTCTGCCTGCACGGCTACCTCGTGTGCTGAGCACAGGAAGGTGACGTGCCTTGGCGTTACTCGTTAATAAAAAACCGGACTCCTCGATTTCTACGATGGAGCTTGCGGTCGAGTCTTACCTCGTAGGGTAAACCTCCGTCAGCGTGCCTACCACGTGAATGGCGACGCGCTTTGACGTACAAGCAACGAGCGGCCTGCTAACTTGTTGGTGGCTAATGC
>CACVKI010144082.1:0-15701 GCA_902732785.1 Trichogramma evanescens
GTGCTTGTATTAAAATAATAATTATTTGAAGCGTTTAAGGCCATAAGTATTGAAATTAAACGCTTTATAATGTCATAATTGAACAATATTGCAATGTTTTGGGTCCTGAGTGAGATCCAACAACTTCTTAACAATGAAATGTAATGTTTTCAAGAACCAGGTGTCTAAAATAAGTAACCAAAATAGTTTGAGGATAGGAAATGAATATTTATTCCGCTTTATATGCTTATTTTCATTATTTTAACGTTTATTTTTTATCTAAGGCTTCTAGGGCATATTCACACAACCTAACATAATAGGGCATGTTTTCTAACTGTCCTGAATCACCAGAAAAAGTTTGGGCCAAATCCATGACCCGAAGGTGAGAAGGTCTCCTTGTTAGTATATCTTTTTAACGCTGTGTGTTGAGTTATGTGAGCCAATCTACCAATAAATCCACGGGTACGGCAGTGAAGCATGATTAATCATTCATTTGTAAAATCTAAATCAAAAAGCGGAACGCAAATCGCTTTGGCCATAATCAACTTCTTAATAGACACCTTCTAATGGAGAATAAGTTTGGCAGTCCATGCAGATGTGCACGTCTAAATGGCAGACACCTCGGTAACGAACACTTTTTGCTTCTTCCGCGAGAAGACTCTATGATGCGTCAAAAATTAACTTCCGTTAATAGTCCCCATGTATCGTATAGCCCGACTATAATATCTTCTTAAGCTAGACCAAATTATATATGTTTATTGTTATATGTGTTATATATATTGATATATGGTTTTTGTTTTATACTGTAACGGGGAATACCTTGCAGAAGAGCCGGCTAGCTCGTGCCACACGAGAATGTATGGTCGCAAGCCCGCATTGCACAATACAACTCGCTGATGCCTTGCTTCGACGAGTTCCGGTGATGATCTCGCGTATAGATGCTCGACGAGCCGTTGCTCGTCGAGTGATCGCGTTGCTGAAAAAGGTCGAAATAGGCAACACGAAATAAACGATTAGTCGCGAGTTAATAAAATAAAATAAGGCGATTTATTCACGTGAAAATAAATGAACAATGATTTGACAAATACTAGGGCCGCACGCACGCTCGCAATAATTACAAGTGACATTCGGTCGCTTACTCGTCGCTGACAAAGTCGTCTGCAGGATCCACTCGCACAGGGCCGTCGCTCGACGTGGATCCGCGTTCATTCGCTCGCACGCAAGTTCACAAACACACTTTTACGCTTGGACACGAAGTGAGAGTTCGTGCGCTAAGACAATCGATCGTAGGTCCCTCAAGTCCTTGAGGTACGACGAGCCGCGCAAGTTACTTTTCTCTAAATTCAAATTCGAGTGAGAGTGCTATACAGGTCTTATTGTGTACATTAATCAATTTATGCAATTGAAAATAACAGTTCATCGAATTATTGACCTTAACGTGGGTAACCAGAAGTCTTACATGCTGAGGAGTTTACTTACTCTTTTACGTCATTTATTTTTTTGTTCTTTTCTCATCATTGGTCTTGCTCGTCTCTTGACTCGTGTATTAGTCTGCATACAACTGCCTGTGCGAACGAGGAAATCGCGTTCCGTTACCCCGGGCCTTCCAGCGTTAGCCAGACGATGTTCTTCGGCCTGTCTGCTCGTTGAGGTATGTCTGGAGCCCTTCTTTTTTTTGTCAAAACGCGAGCAGTAGAAGAGTATGTACTCCGCGTTTTCATTATTCATTATCGTTAACACTAGGGCTGTACGAGTACTCGAAAAAACTCGACTCGTCGAGTTCGAGTTTTTTTCCTCGAGTTCGAGTCGAGTACTCGATTTTTTGAGTACTCGAATTTTTTCGGGTACTCGAGTTTTTTCGGGTACTCGAATTTTTTCGAGTAATCGAGTTTTTCGAATACTCGCAATATATTTAAGTTTTAAGTAAATAAATGATGAATTAATAGTCTCTAAACCACCTCGCTTTGTGTGAACATACTTATAAGTGTGATATTCGCAGTGGATTGGATTGGAAGAAGAAAATAATTTAATAGTACCACACTTCATCACACTTATAAGCACGTAAACACAAACGGAGGGGTCTAGAGACTGATAATTCATCATTTATTTACTTAAAACTTAAATATATTGCGAGTATTCGAAAAACTCGATTACTCGAAAAAATTCGAGTACCCGAAAAAACTCGAGTACTCGAAAAAGCTCGAGTACTCGAATTTTCACGACTCGACTCGAAAACTCGGTTACTCGCACAGCCCTAGTTAACACACAGCTTAATCGATTTAAGCTCAAAATACATTAAGATACAGTTTTATCATACAATGTATTGAGCATGTTCGCGTTTCGTCTAAGTGAAAAAATCAGACAATAAATTTTTGCATTCTATAAGCAGAAACAAACTATGTACAATATGCAGCAGTGACGTGAATATAAAGGCTTGATACAGCCAGTTATGCACTGCTTCACGCATTAATTAGAAACGTTAATTTTTAATTTTGATTGTTGAAAACAAGCTTATATGCAAATCAAGAATCTATATTGTTAGAAATCGAGCTCGATAAAGTACGTAACATGGAGCCATTATATTGAATAAAATCATTACATATTCAAGGTTGAGCAATATTCACTACACATATGATGGATTAATTTTTGCATAAATAATCAAAGCCGATGACAAAGGTGCGAATAACAAAGTACTTCCACTTGACCTATGATCGGATCACTCTCAACGATTAATTTTTTGGACGTACGGGTTTAAAAGACAGTACGTGCGATAAACAGTCACTCGCCTCATTTTAGACTCTATTTTTTCAATCACTATACCGATCCACTACTACCAACATTACATAATTATTCAGCGAAAAAACTGCCAGTTGGGATGCACAAGTGTACATGAGCTGAACTAAATTTGATTTTAACATTGCGTTATAGATCAGATTTCTCTTGAATAGTGAATAAAACGTTAGTATATAACATATATTGATGAAAAGAAGTAACAGCAAATCGTCTTTGGTGATGACTCGAGTCGCTAATCAGTTCTAGGCATGGTACACAAGTTCTACTGACTTTGCAGCTCTGGCAACTTGACGGTGGGCAGACACACACCGCAGACACATCCACATATAAGGCCGGTCTTGAAGCAAATCAGCGTATAATTAATAAACAATTAATCACGTGTGGTTCTAATTAACGAGCCGAGATTGCACAAGTGGCGACAGCGAGTCCGTTACTGCGCGAGGAAAGGACCGGCGTAATATAATGTATAAACGATAATTGGATATCGACCGAGGCAATGTAAATATTATAAGGCAGCTTATGGTTAAGGGGGTGGGAGTAAGCAATTGAACGTGGACACGCCGTGAAATAGCAAGATGGAACTAGTATTATAATTGTAAGTTCCGTCGCCTATGTCTGATAAGTATTTATCTTCGCACTTTCAACAAATTCTTCTTCACTTCGTAGGCCATGAAGCTTTTATCAATCCGTTCGACGAATTTTCATAAGTAGTCATTAGCTCTTATCAATCCCTCTGTTAGTGTATTAATTATCATGGTGTAATATCAGATATCGAGTGTCATTATCCGTCGGATTCTAAAATAATAAGTAGAGCTTACAAGTATTCCAAGAAGCCTATACTATGACTAGTGTAAGCAGCCAATCATCTTATGTATACGCCAACGACTTGCCGCTACGTTGATCAATGGACTGCCTGCCAACTGGACTTTAAATAGTCAGCCAGCTGCATATATATGCTCACATGTACGCTAGACTTGGCGCGTTTATAAGCATCGGACTGCAGCTTTACACAAGAGGCAACTCATCGCGGGATCGAGCTGCACAGTAGCTGCTTTCTTTCGGCGTAACTTATTCGCGACTCACACCTCGCCTCGGCACCCACTCACTCAATGGTCGAGCCTCGAGCGAACGAGAGGCAGATGGAATAGCTAAGAAGTAAAAGGAAAAAAGGAAGCGATGCTGTGCAGAGATGCGCGATCGGTCACACGCCGAGCTCTTTTTTGCCCACCTGTATCTACACTCAGCAGTTCGTCTTTTTCTCTTGTAACTCTTTTTTTCTCCACAGCTCCTCGCTCGCTTGGACGCTCCTCGTCCTTGTCTGCTCTGAGATCCTGCGTGAATCAACTCCACGCCGGAAGACACTCTATACTTACATAATAACTTTTTAAATATCACTTTTTTACTCGGCTCCAAGGTGGTCACCGCATTAAACACCAAGAGTACGAAGGAAGCTGTGAATTCAGCCGTGCCGGAGGACATTTTTTCCGGCTCCAGCGATAAACAAGCGTGAGGTGTAAAGGCTTGATACTCCAAAGCGACGTTGAAGTTTTTGCAAATAATTCAGGCAAGCAAGACATTTATTTTTGTCTTTTTTTTAAATAAAAAACAATCATAATCTAAATTGTCGAAGGAACTTTGGTGGAGTGATGAATTGCCAGTAGGCACTTGTTCCGAAAACTAGTTTGTCGCATATTCATAAGTTTGCACGTATAGCTAACTGCCCGAGCTTCTAAGACTCGCTCTACATTTTTATACATTTATAACAAACTCTTACACAAAATGAAACGGATTACTTGGTGCAAGGAAATCGTGACTAGGATCTCTGTGATGCTGCGTATAGTGTTAAACAAAAGAAGCTTTGGTGTAACCAAAGCGCGTCTGTACACATTTGAAGGGTATGACATACTCTTAAAAGCGCCCAAACCTGCTTTTGCATACGTCCAAATTTGAATTGAAAACTGAAATTCAAATTTAAAAACATAATGAATACTTGACCCGATATCGCTCTTTTAGTTTTATGCATGAAAAATGATGATCGTTCATTTGATCGATTATTCGCCTGGATTATTTTAGTGCTGCTATTTTCCAACTCGAATTTGAAAGGAATCGAAGATCTAAACCAATAAAGCTGCATAGCGGTGTAAGAAAAAACACGGGGAGAGAAAAAGTTGCGACGAGTCGCACAGACGCAGACGTGGTGCGGGGGCCAAGTCCGTTTATCAGCGCGTCAGCTTTGCATTTTGCAGTAGGCGTGTATGAGCGGCGCGACTGGTATAGCACGAGTAGAGCGTCTTGCGGCGCGTATAGTCGCGTCGTTAAGGGATGACGTCGACATAGTCTGCTGCGCGTCGAGCTCGACTTGCGAGTTACGACGTCGACCCTAGTGCGTACTATACGAGGAAATTGTCGCCCAAGTTGCGCGCGCCGCCACCCGCAACCTACTACCTACCGGCTCGGCTGTTCTGTTCTAGTCTTAGCCCGAGTCTTCGACCACACCTTATAATATTTTCAACTTTTGCTTGCTACTTGAACGTCTTATTACATTTTAGATTGCGCATTATACTTTTATAATACTTCAGTTGAACAAATACAATACCATTTCAAGTATCATTAAGTAGGTACATTATGCCACATTAAATTTTTAATCTATGTAACTGAGAGTAACAATTTTACTAGTACGACGATTATTGTTACCGAACGTCGCAAGAGATATCGTAACTGATATCACACAAAGAATCGTCTTTTAATCTCAAGACCTAAAAATCTATCGTCATAAATTAATACTCAATTCGACATAGGCAGCAGTTGCTTGATTAAAGATGCTTGTCTCTTTCTGACATCTGTCAACTTTTTTCAATAACCGAACATTTGCAAATTGCAGTATCGTACACCAACCAATGGTTCAAGTTGATATTAGGGTAAGACATTTCCACCATGATTTCTTTTCACTGAGAAAATTGCGATAAAATAACATAAATAATTTTTACGAAAAATGTCAATTAACATTCAAGAGAATTAGTATTTATGAGAGAATGAATAATGGTTGCGTAATATATAAGCATTTCAATAAGAATAAAAAGAACAAAGCGATAAAAATTCGAGGCGATAAGCCACGTTGCTGGTGAGCTTTTCTTACTTGTTACAAAAAGTTGTAATAGAGCCTCTGAATCGAGGAACAACGTTCGACTCTACAAAGTATATGTGTCTCTATAATTACGCAAGCCACGAACTCAAGGTATAATTTTAGCAACATTGTATACGCACACTCGGCTCGAGGCAGTAGCGATTCAAACGTGCATGTAGACGCAAATGTTATACCTATTACGTGTGTATAAGAGGTAAAAATTCGCACTATTGAAGCTCGCTCATAGAAGTGAGCTGCAGCTTGCATTCATACAATATGCAAGCCATGCATTTGTTTGAGTATGTGTGTGTGCGAGCGTGTTGCAGGCGTCGCGAGTCGCGCGTGGAAGGGGTGTTAGTTGCGCGCTAAAGAAAAGTCGAGTAACCTTCTTTCGTTGCTGCACGCGTCAAAGCTCCAATGCTACTTATAGCGTACGTATGTATGCACGTGTGCAGGTGTATACGTGCGACAGGCGAAAGAGATACTTAATAGCCGTGACGGGGCTCGTCGTATCCTCTTGAAGCTGCTCGCGAGCCGACGACTAAGCCGCGCCACAACCAATATACACTCGCACGAGTGTGCCGAGAAATATATACATCGTAGCTGCGCATCAATAATTAAAGCACCTCGACCGATGTAATAAGCCAAGAGTTCGAGTATCATTTTTACCTCTCGAATAACGACTAACTCTGACTGCGGACACATGTGCACGTACTCTCTACACGCGTGCATGTAATATCGATCGAAGAAGGGAAAGTGAGGCTATAGTCGGCTGCCTATGCACTGCTCTCGATGTAAAAGAAAAGAAAAATACGAAAAAGAGTTGATGTCACGAATAGATAAGTGAACGGACGAGACTTGTGGCTGCGTGGCTGCATGCATATTGCCCTCGACTTCGTGAGAATCTATATATATGCGCTTTACTATTTTCGATCACACACATACACACACACAGGAGCAGTGCGCAAATACGTACACACGCGTATTTCTGGCAGCAGCGGAATCGATCGACGGTGAACAGCCACGAATACATTAATAACCTAAGATCAGAAGCCATCGGGGCTGTCTTATTTCCAACCCTTACTATACGTGCTGTGTGCGAAGTTGACTCGTGTATCTCGGTGGCAGCTATGCACGCAGCTATTTCGATTAGTAGTCTCTGCGATCTGACAAATGCTCATTACGCTACCGTATAAAAA
Organism: Trichogramma evanescens; assembly: GCA_902732785.1. Taxonomy (NCBI): domain Eukaryota; kingdom Metazoa; phylum Arthropoda; class Insecta; order Hymenoptera; family Trichogrammatidae; genus Trichogramma; species Trichogramma evanescens. The sequence goes on from CACVKI010144082.1 coordinate 7,096, forward strand.
TTTATGTACGCAATGGACTCAAGACTATGGATTTATCTTAATTTTTCAATGTAATTTTATTTTTTTGTATATTCTTCTTCTTTGATGGACTAAGTGAATATTTGAAAGCGCGATTAAATCCATTTCCAAATTAATCCAAATATAAATATTGATAAAAATTTTATGAAATTATTCAACAAAAAGAAAAAAACAACAATGTAGTTAAATCTGCTGCCTTGAAGTAAATTGTATACGATGTATGATATCAGTGAAACGTAGATTCTTCTTTCATAAATATACCATATTTAGGGTCGGCTCTATGGAATATAATCAGGCAAATGAATATATTTATGCAACATATAGTCTTACTATAGGGAAAGTCTGAATAACACACATTTTAAGACATAATATGTGTAGTTTTTGCCGTTCAAGACTGAATATACAAAACTCAAAGATACATTGTAGCTTTTGATTTCGTCATGTTAATCACTTTTATTGATTTTCTTTGATAAAACAATGTGAACATGATCTTATTGATATCAGTGTTTTGCTAAATTTTCATTCAATTCAAGTACTAAAAATTGGTTATTTATAATGATAAGTTTTTGACAAAACTGTGCAAACAAGCGACCCACAACTCCACGTTGCTAGTTTTTTAGTGCTGATCTCGATCGGAGCGACAGCGTACTGGCGCCACTGATTCAAAGATAAAATTGTTCAACGCATTGGATGATAAATTACCACTCTAAAAATTGCAATATCTCTGAAAGTTTTCGAGAGAGTGCGTCGAGTTTGTGTCGTGTAAATACTACAGTACGCGTACTGACACACACACACACACACACACACACACACAGTTAAATGTGCAGTTTGCCTTTTTGTGCACGCATTTGCAATTCGCCAAATTCTTTGTTGAAAGTCCTTAAAAAATTGGCTTCAAGTTCAAACTTTTCATGTATGTAGTACAGTTTCGTTGGCCTGCAGATTCAGTTAGCAAAAACTCTTTTCATTTGTGTTTTTTCTCAGTAGAAAAAAGTATTTTCTTTTCGACTATGTGGCTCGTATATGCGTTCATTATATATTGGTAAATTGTAACTAGGGTGAATTTATTGATTTATTTTCAACAACGAGGTTACTAACGAGGTCTTTACTTCGATCTGACGAGCAGTTATTGAAATTACTATTTAGTCCATACGGAGAATGTTTACAAAGTATACCCAAGTTGAAACTATAACTGCTCCAATGAAAAAGTCGGTACCAGTTGTACATACCTCCGCATTGAATGTGTATTCTCACTTATATCAATATATACTTTCAAATAAATTAAAAAAACTAATTCAAGAGAGTCGCATACTTGTTTAGTAGATAATAAACGTCAAATTGATGTATTCATCTGTAATGAACTCATAGATTCTTAAACTTTACAAAATGGAAATATCAAGGAGAAAGTTAGGTATAAAGTTAAATTGATATCTACATTCCATCGCGATAGGTAAACTGTTGATTTGTCAAAAATAGAATTGCTTTTAATATATATTTATCTTTAAGTGAGTCACATCTATTAAATAATGTTCGTGTTTAATGTTAATAGTAATAAATGTACACTTAAGCTCACTGTTTATTGTAACATTAGTATGTAAAGTATAATAAAAGTATTCAAGACTTTTCTCAATTTTCACATGAAAAACAGCATTGAAATCGCTGTCAAAATGAAAATCTTTTGCACTTCATCAGTTACATATATCATCTACTAAATGAATTGAAAGAGAGAGAGAGAGAGAGAAGAAAAACGGACTATAGAAGGAAGAGGCGGAAGGAGAACGAACGGGATAATTGGAAAGGTCCGGGCTTTACTTCTATATATACTATAAGCCATAGCTGTAGCTTCCTCTTCGTCTCTCTCGTTCTCTTGCTTGCTTCTTTGGGCGTGCGAGTAGCAGCAGCAGCGACGGTGGCGGTGGCAGCAGCCCAGTAGTCTCTGACAAGAATTATCAGCGGGCCGGAGCCAGCGAAGGTAGCTAGCACGGCAAGCGAATTGAGTGAAACAGAGAAAGAGAGAGAGAGAGACAGAGGGAGAGAGAGGCCCGGGATCAATACCCTGGGCAAATGTCCACAGTGAGTGTGTATAGACGCGCAGAACGACTAGCTCCTAGGAGTAAAAGCTGCCCCGGAGAGGCACAAGCGATGCACTCCTTTATTTACCGCGTATAACGGCTGGAGCTTTCGCGTTATTTCGCCCTCTTGGAGCTGCTGCTACACAAATTAAAATTTTATACCTGCCAATTTGATAAATGCTTTGGCTTCGCGAAACTTTAGTGAAAATAACATTTTCAACTTTTGTATTCTGATTCTCACTATTAATTTACAATGAAAAAACGAGAAAAGGTTAAATCCTACGTCTAAGCTACAAAATGCGATATTATGCGTGTTTACCTGTCACTCTCTATTACCAGCCAGTTAGTTCTCGTGTAGCAATAAAAAAATCATGACCTAAAAACTTTTTACATTCATAAAAAACTTGGCAGTGCTATTCAAACATTTTTTCCTGTTAAAACTCCAAAGTTCAGGATTTCTAAAGAATATTGAAATGAGTAATGTACCAAATGTGGTTCAAAATTATTTTTTTTCAAAACTTTCACACGGAACACATTCAGCAGTTTGAAAAAAATCACTTTTATGCATAAAATTTACCCACATTTTTTATTGCATTCGTATAGACTCGGATATGACTTTGAATAGAAAATTAAAAATTTATCAAGTCAAGTTTATCGCACTGAGAATCCAAATGATGTTATTAATTTGAAATAAATATAATTAGGTTATTAATTAAATATACAAAATCTGTTTATCAATCATGCATACAAATATTTTTCGTTTTTTCATTTATCATTATTAAAAAAATTGTGAATCATTATTTAAGAAAATATTTATGAGAATTGGGTTCCCTGAAACATTTCCGTTAAAAGAAATTAATACGAATTGATATAGTTACTCTCAAACTACAGAAAAACTTTCTCTCCGCAAAACTTTGGTACTGGTTTCTTGCAAGTTTCTGCAGTGGTGTGCTTTGTATCTACTCAAAAAGGAAAAGTTTTCAGCAACGTCATATATACCTATTCATACCTTTAAAAGTACATACATTTATATATTACTCTACTATGAAATCTATTCAGGTGCAGGATGAAGTGCAAGGTCACCATTTGCTACATAACTTAAAGTTTAAGTGCTTCATCAATTAGATTATATACACTATAAAACTAGATATTATAAAAATTCAAGATCAACCGAAGAAACAAATGAGTAAGAACATTAAATTAAGGTTGAGTGCTTTATTTAAGTAAAAAAACAATTTGTAATAATAATACGAACTAAAAATAAAACACAAATTTATGACTTAAAATAATTTAAAAGTAGTTATCCAAGAGAAATACATTAGTCTACAATAATTATCCTACGATAGGAATAAGTTGGTATTTAGATTTGGCTTCTTGAAGAGCTAATTTGGTTTCTGACACGAGAGCCTTCAGATCTCCGTAGCTTTCCTGTCCAAATTCTCTCAAATCTTGCATGAGCTCTTTGACTGTTTTGAAGATTTCCTTGAATTCCTTGATATTTTCTCCCATTTTTTTAACTTCTTCGTATAAAGCCTTGATTTCTTCAATCACTTTTAATCCATGTTCGAAGACAGTATCCAATTGCTTTTTCATTTTATTCCAGCTCTCCAAGCTTTGATTCAATACTTCTGATGCTTTGGCTCTTACTTTCAAAACCAGTTTACCCCATTTCAGCTTTATTTTGTCGAATGTATTTGCAGCCGAAGTTATTTGCTGGCTTAAACTTTTATCCATGTCAAGATTGAAATCATAGTCAAAATCGTCATCGTCGTCGCAACCAAACAGCTGCAAATTTAAAAAAATTTATTGTTATATGTTGTGCATTTTAAATGTGTTTAAAAAGTATGAATAACTTACGAAGTCGTCGCACTCATCTTCGATTGGGACTAAAGAGGTGCTTTCAACCTAAAATCAAATAGATTAAATTTTAAATATTATTTTAATCGAATGAAATGAAAGAAAAAGATATATATATATATATATATATATATATTTATATGAACAATTTTTACCTCGAGCTCGAATTCTTGAGTTTCTTCAATTGGCTGGGCAAAAGCCAAAGTTAGGCCCAAGAGAAGAAGTGCGATCGTCTTCATGCTGATGTTTCAATTTGCTAGTCAAATTCGACTGTAGCAAATGTGGTTTTGTTCTGACTTTTATACTTTATCGAGTGCGTCTGTCTATTTATCGATCTGTGAATAACTGATAGCGAAAATAATAGATTCTTATCATTTTTAATGATTGTCTGTAAAGCAAAAGGCTACTTTTCGACCGCTACCATAATGATGGGAGATAAGTAACACTCATTTACTTTGCAGAACGTGAGCAAATTAAATTATTTAAATTAAGCTTTCGAAAACAGCATTCGTGTGATAGGATAGATTTTGTTTTAAAATGTCGCAAGCTGTCCCAGTAAGACTAACTTTTTGAGGAGATTCTGACGAATCGCCTCTTTGCGCGCACAACGAAAATATGTACGTGAAAGTTGCAGTTTTCAAAGCTACACCCTTCTATGCGCGCACATTACGAGGCACAGACGAGATGATTGTGCATGCGAGCAACGACGGCGGTGGCTGCAGCACAGCGTGACCTAAAAAGATCACGACAACGCAATGACCTGACAGGCCGTTGCAGCAGCCGTAGTCGACACTAGTGGAGCGCACGAGAAAGCGAAAAATCACGTACACGGGGCGCGTAAAAAAGATCCCGAAAGAAAGAGAGAAAGAGACAGACAGACAGAGAACAAGAGGAAAGAAGGGGTCGCACGCGCGAGCTTCCCTGTTCCAGAAGCGTAAGGTTTGAAAGAAAGAAGAGAAATACCCGAATGCGCGCGAGAACGAAATGAAAGAAAAAACACGCGGGACGCGCTGTATATGATGGGCGAGAAAAGAAAACGTGATATATATATATACTTACTACAATTTTACTACTACTGCTGGTGCAGAGAGATGATGCGCACGAATGAGAGAGAGAGAGGGCAAAAAAAAAAGAAAGAATGAGCGCTAGTAAGCACAAACGAGGCGAGTGCGGCGGAGTGGACCGACTATGTGCAACTATATATACACAAGTAGTTTTTTACCCTCCAGTGCTTAGAGTGCTTATATACATCAGAGGGTTGGCAACGAGGGTATGTATCTGTGTGCGAATGCGCATATGTGTGTTTCAATTCAAAACTTTGCATAAGCGAATATGTGTCTATGTGTGTGTGTGTTATGCAAATTTACCATTGATTTGTAAATACGAGCTTCGGGCTCAATTCTCTTATTTCACTCTCATTCTCTCTTATCTCTTCTTTAGCGCGCGTGCATCAAGCTGAACTCTTCTAAAATAGTATGCGTGCGTCAAGAAAGAAATTAAGAAAGAAAGAGAGAGAGAGAGAGTAAGAGAGCGAAGGGTTGACAAAAACACAATCGTTTATCTTGTTGGGCGGTTATTTTGTGCTAGAAAAAAAAATGCTGATGCTATCTCATCATTGCAATGATAATTTTTTTTCTCGGCTGACCAAGGAGATTAGTTTCAAGCACTTGTTTTGGGGCATCGTGTCGACACTTCTAAGCCTGCAAAAATTTCATAGTTGCTGCTTTTAATATAGCTACACATCATCTTCTCCATTATTTATTTTCATAAAATTAAAAATATGATAATATTTTTCAACGACACGTCTTTGTTATCATCATTTCTAAATTTTCGAAAATGTAGACACTGTATCTGAGTTGAGACCTTGAAAATGAATACTTAATTATTGAGTGGTTTTATTAAGCAAAATAATACATTTAATTTACGAAAAAAGTAAAGTTTCGTTATCTATTGCAAATAAAGGTTCATTGATGTGAACACGTTTTTAGAATACCTTGACGAAAAATGTTAAACAGCTGGATTCAAAATTTCAATCGTGTAAATCTATGATAATATTTCGACTATTCTTCGTATTAGCCAACGTGTTTACTTTGAGACGTATCACGTGCAAAGATAAAGGTGTTATACTCATAAACATTTCTTAGTTTATTTGTTTCATGAAAATGGCCAATGTTTAGATATGAATGTAATTATTATTGAAATGAATTAAAAATAAATGGAAAAAGTAAACTTAAGGCAGATACTTTTCGAATCGACAACTTTTTAAAATTTTTTTGTATACTTTTTAGTATAAAAGTAACATGATAAATTCCAATCTATTATTAATTCAAAGCTCTCACAAGATTTTCAACTACTAAAAAAACAGCAATAATTGTTTACGGCAAAGGTTTTAAAATTGGTTAAATATTTCTAAGAATATTTTAACCAATCAATTTTTTCCTATTTTAATAATTAATCACCATTTTAACTCTCCTATGGACAAAAAGTGTAAATTTGTGGATCTTCTCAAATAAAATTTTTAAATATGTATTAAAATAAAAGAGATTTATACATAAATAGTGATTGACTACATCTAATCGAAATCGATAAATTCGAGTATACACAACGATGCTATTCGCTAGTACAGAAAACTATGTTAATTCAATAGAATAATGATGAAAAGATCGAAAGGGCGAAGGAACAGTTTTGAAGGGCGAGTAGGGTCGGCGATTCGGGCAAAAATTAATAATATTCTTTGGTTGGGCCGATAAATATAAAGATCAGAGGTCTGCTTGCACGCTGCCGGCAATTATAATTAATCTCTCGTGTAAGTATATAGCGTCTGACGACGCATGCACGCGCGTGTGCATATATGCGGCGGTGCGCGAGCGCGAAAAAATTACACACGCGCAGCCATTCGCTTACACGCTCACGCAGGCCAATTAGAAGATGGCAATTATCAATTTATACGTAGCTATACATGCAAAGTCGGAATGTATCTGGGCACAAGAGTGCGTCCGAGCACTAACAGGCAATATTGATGCTTTTTCTCTTTATCTTTCTCTCTCTCTCTCTCTCGTACTGTATGATTTACGTGTTTATACAACGCACTCGGGCTGGTGCAGCGGCGACTCTTTGGCGGCACGTGACCCGCTAACGCATCCGAGCCGCAACCATCGAGTCAGCCATCCAGTCTGCACGCGTGTGCTGCACTGACCCCTTTATTTAGCCCATCCCCGAATGCAGAATTTTTTCAATTGCCAACTCGCGAAAGTGAAAATCGTCGTAAAATTGCTTTTCCATTGCAAAGCGACGATCCAATCGGTCGGAGTAACATATCTCACAGGCCGACATGAGCGTGCACGCGTATCGTGTACACGGCAACGCATCGCCAACTGCACCAACCGTGAAAAAAAAAAACGAAATAGCCAAGCATGACGGTCCCGCTCGTAGCTGAAAAATCCTGCGAATCGTCAACTGCATGTGGTTCCACTTAATCGCTCTCGGTATTGCCGATACGAGATGTGAATTAAAACGCTCTCAATTTTTCCAGCTGTGCGCTTGTGTGAAGGTATAGTGGTCTTGCACGACCTTTTGACTCGATACCCAAGCGCTTGCGTGTATGTTTTAGCGTCATGAGAATTTCGAAAGAGACGGCCTTTTAATAGAAAATATCTATGATTCATAGATAAAATTATTATATTGTTTTTAATACTTAGGTCTTTTCAGCAAACTATTTTGAACAACGCGAAAAACCAAAAGATATAGAGCATTTATTACTAACAACCAGATCGAGACGTTTAAAAATATTTTTTTTATGATTCTGAAAAACTCGATTTCATAAAAAGAACTGGGAAGCATTTTAAACGCGTGTATTGTTCGATCACCCGAAAAATCCATAATCAACAGGTAAATCGAATATTCCATTATTTTTATCATGATCACATTTTTATATTGAATAAAAATACCTACTTTGGGATTTTTGTTGAAAAACAAAAATCTTTTCAAAAAATGTTTGTTTATTCACTGTTTTATACCTAATAAACTGACGATCTTCCCCCTCATTCACGTACTTGTTTAAATTTTCACCTACGAACATAAGCTTTGAAAATCCTTCGACACCTGTTACCATCAATTTTGATATTTTGAAGAGCTTATTTGTCATTGGAAATCTTCAAATTTTTATTTCAGCATTCATACTAGGCTATACAAGAAAATTGTTTTGAAGCATCTTGGTCTACTTTAAGCACGCTAAAGTCTATGTAAACTAACAAGGAGACCCTCTCAACTCCGGGTCATGGATCTGGCCCAAACTTACTGAGGGTACTCCTTCCACCTAAAAAACATGCCCTGTACGCTCAGTTTGATCTCATAGGCCTTTAAAACAAGTGCAGCCCATATGTGAGATTTAAACAAATTATAAGCGCATTAATATTCATTTAATAAGTGACTCATGGTTCAATACTCATTAGTTCAAGCCCAAGCACCTTGAATATACTTAAACTTGTTCTTTTTCATATACTGAACACATACGTACAAAAGTTTTGTACTCCAGCTCCATTGGTTCACTGCCTATATTAACAACAGCAAACCAATGAGATCCAAAGTATGCGCTAATATGGACTTAAAACTATAATATAAATGAAAATTTGAAAAAAATACAAGCTGTTGTCATTG
>CACVKI010144083.1:0-18083 GCA_902732785.1 Trichogramma evanescens
TTTCGGAACATGCCTTATATTCTTTCGAGACCCGAAATATCGACCACGCCTTATTTTCGGAGCATGTCTTATTTTCGGTAGAACACGGTATATATAGGTATATAGCGAACGAACGAAACTGTAATTAAAGTAGTTCTGGTTTTCAATTTACTGCGTTTTAATTGCTTTGGAAATTTGCTTACATCTTTGAGCTTTCAGAGCTTGGACGTAAATTATTATAGAGTCGAGCTACGAGCGAAAAGTAATACGGGTGAAAATATTTTCGAAATTTTGTCAGTCGTCATCGTCGATGATTCGACGGATGAAACTTTACTCTTTCATCGATAGTTTTTGTTACACTTGTCTCAGTTATAATAGACGTACGGTCCATTAGGGGACGGGTGCGATAACATCGCCATTAGGGTAAAAACAAAGTGTAACCGAGTGTTGTTTTTCTCAAACTCGAGTACATTACATTAATTAAGGATGTGTACCCGCGTAATTATTATCTTCTCGAAATATTTTCCTAAAAAGCTACACAGAAGTATATCCTTAAAGTTATTGCACAACGAGTTTTCATAAAAAGAAAACGAGCAATTTGAAAGATTACACACGGCTACAAAAAGTTTTCTCTCGATTCGATTGCGAGTACTTGTTGTATGCTTCCTGACCCGGAAATAACTATACACAGTAGCTGCACGGAGAACCCTAAAGAACATCCTACTTTGAAGAATCGTTTGTTAGACCATTGTGCACTATAAAATACAATCATAAATTTCGGAGCAACTGTTGCGTGAAAAAGGGGCACGAGTTCTTATTTTTACCTGCAGATTGAAGGTAAAGCAGTGTGCCAGCAACGAGTCTCGTTGTCGAAATTCAAATTAAGGAATGAACATAAGAGCAGTAATGAATTACGGTGCGAATTTGATAAATGAAATTTCACGACATGGTGAATATTGTAACTCCGGTACAAAAGCTCAATTTTCTAAGGCTAGTTATCGGCCATCATATAGTAAAACCAACCATAAAGAACCATTGAAATTAAGCTCTGACTTATACAAGTATTTTCACTTGGCCAGTTGCAGATTTACAAATAATGATGCTCGCCATCTAGCGGTGAAGGTTTAAATTGTTGAGCAAATACGAAATTAATGAATCTCACTTTTGTTAAAAGCGTAAACTGAGTTATACACATATTTTCGTTTTGTCACTTGCAGATTTACATATAAAATGACACTCGCCATCTAGTGACGGTGACTTGAAGTACTGTAATCGTATTCGTAGCACAAAGTGATCAAGTGATTTAAAACACTTAAATTATCATTTTTGGGTCATTTAAAATTCGCTTAATATTTGCAACATATTCATATAAGAAAAATTTCAAAAAACAAGTCAATTAACTGTCAAGTATTTTAAAAAATTTTAAATCATACTTTTCTTGTCATTAGGCTGTAACGTTGAGAATTTCTATCAGGATATCGTCCACTCAAGTTGCACAACGCACTTTCAACACAATAACACAACTTTCTTTTTAATCGAAAAATTTTTAACGGATCTCGATTGTAAATCATAAAAATTTTCAATTACAATTTAACCTTAATATCGAGTATATAAAAAGAACGAGAAGCGAGAAATAAAAAAAAAGGTGCAAGCTTTCGCCCCGAATCCCGAGGCAAAAGAGTCGCTCGCCACCCTTACTTTACACACATATATCTACTACTCTCCCGAGTGTCTTTGATCTACATTTTGTTCATGTGTGTGTGTGTGTGTGGTCGAGACTCGAGCTTTCTCTCTCGAGGCCTTCATTATTAACCCAACACTCTCGGCTTCGGAGAGCGTCACGTTTTTCTCAGCTAAGCATTTTACTCTTCGCCACCACTCACTCCACCACCTCGAAAAAAGTCATCGGACTCGCAACTGATTTTTCAGCCCGCAGGCTATAGTATTCGCTATTCGGTCACTCACCCGGCTCTGCCGCTGCTCTCCATCTTGTTGGCCAGCTCCACGTCCTTGCTGTAGACGTCGAACTGCCACTGGCGCTGGCCCAGCACCCCGGCGAGCACTGCCCCGGTGTGTATGCCCACGCGCATGTCCACCGGGCTCTTGGTCGTCTGCTGCACGTACTTGATGGCCTCGACCATCGACAGGCCCATGTGGATGCACAGCACCGCGTGGTCGGCCCTCTCCTTGGGCGCGCCGCTGATGCAGTAGTAGCAGTCGCCCAGGATCTTGATGCGCAGCTGCTCGTATCTGCGCGCGCAAAAAAAAAAAGAAAAATGAAATTGATAAATACAATTTCACGCGCGAGGTATAATCACCTCGTGAATTCTTAAAATATCGTGCCTAGCTATAAATGGGGGGAAAAAATTTCCCAAGCCTATGAGCTTGAGCTCGCGAGAGAGGAATCGATATCTATAAATTGCCACCCCGTTTATATATGACTATCGACGCGATCGGATCGTGCGCGGCGGACGCGCTCGCCAGGGGGAACACACTTTAAATGCCGCATAATTCCACCCCCGTCCTCGTCGTCGGCGTGAGGCCGTTTCATGCTATATACATATTATAATGTGCTTTTTTCACTTGAGAGTTCGCGAAGAGATCCATTTGCAGCGCGAGAAAGAGAGGAAATTCGCTTTATGATCGCGGGCGATGATGAACGACTCTATTTTTTTTTTGGTCATTCTCGAGAACAGAGTAGTAATCTTCTTAATGAAAAAAAGCTCGTTCGCAAAAAAGCTCACACGTAATTTTGATCAACTAGCTTGGAACATAGCGCACCTGCTTACGCACGCATCTCGTTTGAAGAAAGAACAAAATAAAACAACGACGACTCGCGTAATCCCTCGTGTTCTCTCGCTGCTCCATCACGATAATAACGAGCGACACAATGGGGTTCGAGAGTAAGTGGGATACAACTCGCTCGCTCGCGCGAGCCCATATCGTTCAACGTCTTATCTCTCTCTCTCTCTCTCTTTCTCTCTCTATTGAGAGAGAAAGAAGAGAAAAAAAACGAGGGTGAGAAGAAAAATACGGAGAAGAGTGTCAAGATCTATTTTTGTCTGCCTCTCGCGCCTCTGCTGCTGCTGGATCGATCCGTTTGTGTTAGATATATAATACGTTACACAAGCTCGTATTATTATACGTACCGAGGCAGTAGCAGCTATTATAATGTATAAAGCTCCGTTTCACGCGTCGTGTATAATGGATTCGATTAAGGAGCTCTCTTTTTCCTTTCGTATCCCCCGCCTACCACGCGAGACGATAATTCGTTCGAATGCGTGAAAATCTCTCGGCGGATTATGTACAGTCGTATATGATATACTTTTGATCGAGCTTGCGCGCGAAACGAGCTCGCGCTTGGAATTTCTCATCCTAAACTTTTCCCCTGCGCGCGTAAATATTACAAGCCTTGTGCACAAAGTTTTGCATTCGCGAATCTTTCCAAATTGTACAATCGATCGAATTACGAGCGAGTTGCAGCACAGCATATAAGCAGCGAAAGCTCTTCAAAACTTTTCGCGTGTATACTTAAATATTTGCGCCCGTCAAAAGCTCGCAAAAGTAGAATGTATACTACGTATCGTATAGTATGTAAGTATATACACAAAGGTGCAGCGGCATGGAGGGAGGCCAAAAGTTTCGCGCGCGATTTTTCATCGCGCGAGTAAAAGATAAAGCACTGTGTTATAGTCTCCCTCCCTCTCTCGCAAGCACGAGGCGTTTCGAATGAAAACGACGACGACACACACACACACACACACACACACACACACACACACACACACACATACGGAGTATTATACACGTTAAATATACACATCAAAGCGTATACGTACTCGCACGGTACGGTGCTTGCAATCGAGCGAGAGTACTATTTTCATTTTTCTATAAATATTTTCGTCCGAAACGTGCGCGCGTTATTTGGCCAAAAACACAGCGAAGAGAGCATCGCACAGCGAGCTTCTCTCTCGCTCCGCGTGGGTGCGGCAATTAAAAGAAAAAAGAGGAAGAAGACGAAGAAAATATCGCGGTTGCATGAGTTCGAGGCGAATTATTTGCTTCGACGCCAAGTACGTGCGCGCGCGTGTGTGTCTATATACAACGAGTTTTCGCGCGAGTATCTCCCGCGCGCGCGATCGAGTTTATTATTATTTCCCGCCACCGCCGCTGCCGCACGAGAGAGTGAGAGAGGCCTCGGAGCTCCTTGCCAAAGAGCTTAATTCAGCTTTGTATATTAAGCTCTTCGAGTTGATGATTTCGCGCTAAGAAGAGGCAACGCGCGCGCCCGCGTATTATTATGCCTAAAGTGACATATCTCGACGGGCGAATTGTTTATACGAAATTATCGCGCTTTGTACATATATTCGAGCTTGCGGCGGCGCAGATGCAGCCATAGCCTTTATACGGTGCGATGAAAGTATAGTTGCGTAAATTCGAGAGATAATTAATCGTATAATCGCGCGCGTCTGTCTGAAAAGTTTGGGAAAACTGCGACGGGTCGGATATGAAACAACAATATACAAATAAAAATAACATTGGAAAATTGGAATATATAATGTTTTAATCTGGGTGCGCCCCCGACGTCGAGCTGATTTTTAATATATACGAAGTTGTCGTTGTCGTTGTCGCATCTATACCATCAACCCCCGCACAAACGCGCGAGCAGTGTCGAGAGAACGAAATATGTTTCCAACGATTTTAATCGCATCGGCTTTCGAAACTACTATCTACGATTTCAATTTTAAATGTTCAATTATCCTTTTTTTTTTCGTTATCATAGACAGAGCTAATCTATATGTCACGTATATTTATTCTCGGAGCAATCGAGAATTTTTACGGGCGTCGTATCGTCCGAGAGGAGAAATAGTAGTTGCATCGGACGCTAGACTGCGCAGCTTATATAATCTCGAAACTCGTACACGAAATAGCGATGATCGGTAATTAAAATCACCTACTCACATTTAAAAATTAACGTTTGACTATCTTTTTGCGAATTCTAAAAGCCATAATGTATAATATCTTTATATCTCGATATACCGTATTATATTATATTACATCGTACCTCTCGCTCAGCTGATCGAACCTGGCGAACAGCTCGTTCAGTATCTTGACGAGCTCGCTGGCGGAGTAGGTCGACGAGATCGCGGTGAAGCCCACGATGTCGGCGTACAGTATCGAGACGTTCTCGTGCCGCGACATGTAGATCTTCTTGAACTGGGTGTCCATGGAGGCGCCGAGATCCTGGCGCATCATCACGGCGACGTGCTCGGGCAGCACGCTGAGCAGCAGACGCTCCTGCTCCATCGACTGCTCCTCGATCATCATCTGGACCTCGAGGCTGGACTTGGTCTCGAGGAAGGCGCGACGCTGCTGGAACTCGGACAGCAGGTAGCTCGCGTCGCCGAGGATGCCGGCGCAGAAGCACAGCGTGCCCGTGAGTAGCTGCGCACGCAACAACAAACAAACAAACATAAATGTCTCGTGTCAAAGAAAGAGATGTGAAACTAAGCGTACAATTGTTTTATGTATTGCATATATTTTATCGATATGAATGTTCCGATCACCATTTTTGATGAAAGCTTTGTATACGACAGAAAACTCAAACGAAAAGAATATATAGGACTCATCCTTCCTGCCTCACTGAGCCTATTGTCAATTTAAACCTTAATTTCGGTTAACTGTGTTTCTATCTGTCTTCCATATTAATTTTAAGTATTAGTTTTTAAGTATCAAATATACTAAATAATTATAGAAACTAGTTTTTCTTGTAATTTTTTTTAGGCACAAAAAAAATTATTTATAAATAAACTTAATTATAAGTGGTAATAAACTATCATATGTTAGATAACAATAACTGTCCAGTGTCTGTAAGATCATTCTGGGTCGGATCTCAATAATAAATACGTTTTTTTTGTATGTTTATAAGTTCGTAAAAAACAACACATTTGTCAAAAGCAACATGATGGTTTTGTATTTGAATAAATAGTACTATATATAGTAAACGAAATTGATTTTGCCACTTGCTGATTTACAATACACCATCTATTGACGAAATCGAAAAGCTCTCAATCAAAATATCACACCTCAAGATTACCACGAATCTTGTGAGTAAATAATACAACACGAATTCCGTAACATTAGTCCTGAACATTTTCCAACCATAATAACTCGCAAATAGAGGGCTACGAGTGCTCGTGTATCGTATATATATATATACGTCATTACTTCATGACGAACGGCTACATTATCCCTTCGAGATTTTTCGCGCAATATTTACAGGTATATACATTACGAAGTAGCGTGTGTCACTGCCTCTCGATTTCCCCTCCCCAAAAAAATAATGTTTACGCGGGCTCGATGGTATAGCCAAGTGGTATATGTCTCGGATAACAAAATTCGTTTCCGAACGATTAACCACCACCTATATAACCACCGCAGAACCGAGTCACGTGGCTCGCTCTTTTGCCGAATGATCGAGTTTTATTATTTGACGCGCATTGCCGGAAATCATCGTCGTGTTGTTGTTATCGACGCTTACTCGCGCAGCCCGCAACGCGCGTGCAACGGCACGAATGGCGCGGAGCTCGCGCGAATAAATATCAATAACGCTGTAAAAATATTTTTTCAATGTACGCGACGTTGCGTTGCGTGTGCTCGAGCGAAAGCTTTTCGAACCGAGCCGAGCGAGCGAGTGCGAGAAAAATAAAACAACGTATACAACGTAATCACCCTAACTATGGCTTAGCCCATATATATTGGCAAATTACGCACCTGCATCAGCCGCGCGAAATGTGCAGCGCATGATTTATGTCCTCGTGTGCTCGCGGTAATTAATTAATTTCTGCGGGGCCGACCGATACGCTGCAGTTGCAACAAAAAAAAAGAAGATGAGTATCAGCGAGACATCTCGATAAATATTTACTCTCCTGCTGCTGCTGCTTTTCGCGCGCCGCGCATGGTTAACCATATAATTCATTGTGTGCACAGTACTGCCACTCGTTCTATATAGCTCTCTCTCTCTGCTTGCTGTATTGAATTTAATCACCCGATATATATGGGCAGCAGCAGCCACCGCCACCGCCGCATCCATTATTCAGCGATGCGTTATAAAAGAACACACATACACACAACTCCGACGTGCACGACGTTATCTATTTATTCTTTTTCTCTTTTGTTAATCATGTCAGGCTTGAAATTGGATTTATACACAGACACACAGTAGTCGTGCTTTTTAATCGCGCACGAAGAGACATATTCGATAAAAGAAGAGATAAAGAAGAAAAAAAACTGTAACCCTTTGCCGCGAGGGGGTGGAGCAAAATTGTCTTTTTGTATAAAGTGTATACTTTGAAAGTCAACTGAAGAGTCAACATCGCACAGAGCACACACACCGAACTTTGATTCGGTCTTACATAAAACATTCGCCGACATGGAATAAAAAAAAAAGGATGAACGGGGTATAGGAGGAATCACGGATCAAGGAAAGCGTACGTACACACAAAAGTCCGTTAATTGGTTTTTCCATCGGGTTCTCTCTCTGTGTCGAGCCGAGGAAAACTCGGCTCGGCTGCGCGAAACATTATTCGGCTGCACGACGATGACTACGACGACTCTTTGTTGTCTCTCTGCTACTCGCGAACACACCCACACACATGCATCAAAGGTATACACTTTGAAAATCAAGGTAGAAAAAAAAAGAGAGAAGAGAAAAATCGATACACAGACGTTTCGCGCGATTATCGTGCAGCGCGTACATATATTGTGTAAGCAGATGTTGCCGCTGTGACACACAAACGGACACCTGTGTCCCGGCTGGTACAGAAAAAAAATGCTCGATCACGCGCGTGACGAGCTTTTCATTATTATTCTCTGCTTTTTTTTTTTGCTCTTTCGTGCGATTTGTCTGTTCTCTCTTTCTCTCGAACAAATCCCTGTGTCGTCGAAACCCGGCTATTAGCGATCGCCCCTCGCGCGTATACGCATGGATTTTATTTTTCGTTCGCAGTTGGCTCTAGAGCTTGCGATCGGAACGTTGTGCTCTTTATGAAAAAAAACCTTGAATTTGATGCAGATTTAAAACGATGTATCGGTACTGATTCATTTTTTAACTTTCGCCTAAAAATTTATGAAAGTGGAGAATCGCGTACTTATTTTTAATGCAAAAATGAACGAGATTTAATTTTACTCTCAAATTTGAACATTGAAATTGGTTCAAAAAAATCTACAAAAATTCGATTGTAAGTAAAGCCAATGTCCACCGCCAGATGGTGAAGTGCCTTTATCTGTGATTCTGCAAGTGTCAAAGTAAAGATAATTGTATAAGTCAGGTATGATGCATACTGATATTGGAGAGTTGTATTGTCGCGACATGTACAGCAGAGTAAATTCACCTGCCTTGAGATAATTAATTATTCTGAATGTTATTCTGATTGATTTGAACTTGTTTGTCTGTTTTATTACTTTGTGCCTTGCGAGCCCAGTGATTCCTAGTTGAAGGACGTGGGCCTGTAGCCGAGCTAGGATCGACGAGTCTTTGGTGCGTGCCTAGTCGTCGATCCATGATTCTCTCTCTCCAGTGCAAGCCCGTTCACGCTCGGTTCAAAGCCTTTTATAGTCTTGTAATACTGGCCAGAAGGCCCAGATATATTCAAACCTATTTCATTTATTTAATTTTCAATAAATCTATTTCTTTAGTTTTAATTTAACCTCAGACGATTGGTTATTTCCATCCAACCTTCCAGCGTGCTAGTGTGTGTGATTGCATGATTTTTGTAGTTTTAACTTGCGTGGCCTTTCACGAACCCTCGCGAATTCTAAAATTACAAGATATAAGTATCGTTTTTCGCTTTTCCACTAACTTCATAGTTGATATTTTCCACGGTGTATGCACGAACGTGAAAAACATCGTTATACTTTATAGTAATTAATTTTATCTCAGTTATTTGGCGGCTTTTTATAGAGCTCCTCACCGAGCGATGATGTATAAAATAAACGCACGTAAACGCTCTCGAGTAATTCATTTGTAACCCAAGTATACGGGGAGGACTGGACTGTTTTCGTTATGTAGTGCAGCTGCTACTCAAGGGGGCTATTACCTGTATACTTTTATAGCTACACTGAGAAAAAAGTTTATCTCTAGCTCAAAGAGACTAATTCTGCTGTGTCAGCAGAAACGAGTTCACTTGCAATAAGTGTAATTTCTCCCTGTAATAGGGAGAATCAACACTGGCCAATAAGTAGTTTTAAACGCGGCACTTCCCAATTTATATGCTGCATGAAAAGTAAAACACTGAAAACGCGCCCAATAACTCACACACACTCACGCACATACACACATTCACATACGAGAGCGAAGAGCGGCCTGTAGCACTGCTGCCGCAGTGCAAGTCGGGATGGCAATTTTTCAAACCGAGATCTAAACTCGGCAACATCGAACTCAAACTCGGGTGATAGTGGTGACGAAAACATACTGCACACACTAACAAAAACACACTAAGGTGAGCAGCTCGCCGCCCAAGGGACTTGGAACACTAACTTGTTTACACTAACATCGAAGATTCGAATGACCGTTACAACGTTGCGAATGCTGGCTAGCATATAATAGGGTTCGACTGTGACACACTGTAACGCACTGCACGATGTCGCATAGTTGCTGCACGATGTTAGATTCCAATGCTGCGGCAATTCGGCTACTGGCGGACGCGGGTATTGATTCGTGTGTGTATGGTTGTTAGTCGTAGTGGGTAGTCTGCTCGCTTGCAGTGTGTGACTGTGCAGTGCGTTACAGTGTCTCACAGTCGAGCCCTATGCTCGCCAGCATTCGCAACGTTGTAACAACGGTCATTCGAATCTTCGACGTTGCTGTAAACAAGTTAACGTCCCTTGGGTGGCGAGCTGCACATCTCAGTGTGTTTGTGTTAGTGTGTGCGGTGTGTTACAGTGTGTTTTCGTTCATACAATCATCCGAGTTTGAGTTCGATGTTGCCGAGTTTAAATCTCGGTTTGAAAAGTTGCCATGCCGACTCGCACTGCGGCGCAGTGCTACGGGCCGCTCTTCGCTCTCGTATGTGAATGTGTGTATGTGCGTGCGTGTGTGTCAGTTGGTGAGTGCGTTTAGGCGCATCATATTAATGGAGAAGTTGCCACGTTCAAAACTGCTCGTTGGCCAGTGACGATTCTCCCTGTCACAAGGAGAAATCTCACTTGTCCCAAGTGAACTTGTTTCTGCTGTCACAGCAGAATTAGTTTCGCCGAGCAAAGGATATACTTTTTTCTCAGTGTGGCACTGCGGTTTATTCAACGTCCAAACGCTGACGCATTATAGTAGTGGTATCGGTCGCCAGATTGCGCAGGTTAGATTATCTTGAACACATCTATACCGTGTGAAATTCCATCCTCGCCGAGCTCATCGCGTTATGTACGCGAGCGATCTTATATGCTCTCGACCGCGATATGTACATATATACATTATAACGCGCAATATGTGTAATCAATGCACCGCAGAGCCAGAGCCTGCATAATAATAAATATATGCGCGAAGGCGCGCACAGGGAGAGAGGGTGGGTAGGTAGAGAGAGAGAGAGAGAGAGTCTTATCGTCGAGCAACTGTGCAAATTGCACCCAGTCTCAAGGACTTATAAAGGCTGTGTGTGGAAAATGCAGCAGAAAATATAGTATATCGCGCGTTTTAAAATATAAAACATGCATACGTGTATTATATATATATAGAGAGGGTCTGGGTGAAATACCGATGTAATATGTAAATAGGTGCTTTCGACTTTATATACATGCAGCGACCACCACCGCGCGAGAGAGAGAGAGAGAGAGCTTGACCGTCTTGTGCATCGATGTTTTTTTACTCTACTGCCTACTCCTCGTTTCAGCTGTAGCCTTTAATACCCCCCGCGGCTTAACAACGAACTGCATCAGCTGCTGCTGCTGCTGAGCATCGGAAACATATCGCGCGCGTCCTGACCGTGAAACTTTCATATTATGTCGCTTCGCTAATTTCTTTCTTCTTTCTTTCATACATACCTATATGTATTATATTCTCAAGGTCTCTCGCCGCGATGATCTTTTTTTTCTCTCTCTTACAGCATTGCTATCGCGAACTGGAAAAAATTCAATTGAACATCGACGAAATGTCAACTGTGAGTCGTGTGTATTTGCTGTACGCGAGTAAAAATAACGAGCGTACGTGCAGCAACAGCAGCAGCGGCGGCACGCGCGCGTCAAAAACAAATAGAATTGAAAAGTATAGCAAATTGTAGAATCGAAATAGCAGCAGCAGCAGAAAAAAATTCTATTTCTTTCTTTCGCGTTCGTTATAATGAAAAAAAAACGTCATGATCTACACACGCGTGTGCACGAGGGAAGAAAGAAAAAAAAAAGAAGAAGAGTTGTCATCGAGTGACACATTGTATACCAGGCGAGGGACACTATATATATATATTGTATATAAAATAATGTACACGAGCCTCGTTGACGACCTTAACTTTCCTTGACTCCGCGAAGCCGACCCAGAGCTTTTATATTATGCCTCGCATTGTCTTATCGATCAAAAAAAAAGAGGAGAGAAGAAATTGTGTATTATCGTTTGATACCAGCCGATTACGTATATATAGCCTCTGATTACAACTGTACAATATTAGCCACGGAGAAACAGGTGGTTATAAACACAATACGTGTCTCGGCTATTACGGAAACAAATCGATTATATATCCATAATGTACGAACGTAAAATACACGGGGATTCTCGCGCGCTATATTTTTTCCCTTTCAAAAATAATAGGCTTCGATATGCGATGACGCGCTCGAGCTCGACGCGAGCGCGTCATTATCACAATAGCGGAATAGGCTAAACGGCATCTCTCGTTTATATATAAACACGCGTGGCGCGTGTATTTCCCGCAAAAAAGCTCCATATAATACAAGGGGCGATGACAGCAGCAGCAAAAAAAAAAAAAAAACAATTCATAACTAATTTTCGGTCACGCGCGCGCGAGTATATTGTATACAGTCTGAGGGCGAGAGCGAGAGAGAGATGATTCTCTGTTCTCTCCGCAATTCGCGAGTAAATATTTTTCTTTCATTTCGACACGCGCGAAGAGCGCTTCGGGTGATAAAAAAAAGGGAGAGAGAGAGAGAGAGAGAGAAAAGGCAAAACGGCGTGCCCGCGCGTCACATTAATCAACGGCCGAGTGCGATTATATATACAGAGAGAGAGATGCAGGATATAAAACGTTCGAAAAGCCATTAGGTCGTGCGAATGGTGTATCGTATTTGTATTAGCGAACGGGGGATCTAATTTTCTTTTTTGTCGTCATTGGTCAGTTATCATGGTGTACGCATCTTTGGCCGTGTCGTTTCAAAGGATCAGGCCACCGATCGATCAACCGCAAGCTTCTTTCATTCATTCGCATCCTTTCTGTATACCTTATATATATTGACCCGCATTCGATAAAAAAAATATGTCCCTTTTTTTCATTTATCATCGGTAAAAAATTTAAATCAGCGTGATATTTTAAGATGAAACAGGCGATAACATTGTCTCTCTATGAATCATCTGTGTCTTTAAAAAAAAAAGTTGACTCACTATGACGTTGACGGACACGTCGAGATTCGACAATCCGTAGACCGAGCCCAGGTAAGCCGCCGTCGTCGCCACGGCCAAACCCAGACACAGCGACAGCCTCAGCGGCAGCGTGGCGAAGTGCAGATAGACCAGCATCAGCAGCCAGCCGAAATTGTCTCGCGGCGTCACGTCGTGGCCGTCCTTCAGAAACAGCGGCCCGATCAGCTGGGCCGAGCTCACCAGCCAGGCGAGATACGGCACCGAGCGCTGCCACAGTCCGTCGCTCCTGGGCTTGGTGGCCCACTCGGACCAGGCGAGCAGGGCCAGATTCACGGCGAGGCCCACGCCGACCGGGATGCGCACGAGCGTGTGCGAGTCCGGCAGGCCGATCGTGTAGAAGTCGTAGAGCACGGCGGAGACGAGGAAGTACTGGAGACCGCCTCGGCGTTCCTTCAAAGCGGACAGGCGGTAGAGCTCCTCGAGCTTGGGATCACTGAAGCCGAGCTTGAAGACGTTGAGCGGTCGGCCGTTCTTGAGGTACGACTCCTCGTTGGTGAGCTGCTGCTCCTCTTGGTGCAGCGACATGATTTTAGGAGAAGGAGGAGGAGGAGGAAGAGGATATATAAATGGAACGAGGATGCGACTTTTTTTTGCCGTTGTTGTCGGCGATAACTCTATGTTATACCGCTAAAGCTCCCTACTTTTTTTTCATTCTCTCGGGACGTAGCCGAGCATCCGAAGCCATGCTGCCTCAGGATTATCCTCTCTCTCTCGCTCTCTCTCTCTATTGTACAACGATACGTGTATCTCGTGGTCGATCAGCCGACGCCAATTGGATCCAGTTCGATGAAGACGACGATCCAACTACTCGACGATTCATTCCTTCATATCTCTCTCTCTCTCTCCTAGGCCTGACGACGACTGCTTGCTACGAGCTCGAGCTTGCGATCAGCTGCTTCTACTATAACTCTCATTGCGCTGCACTGCACTGCACACCCAAACACACACACAACACCTCGTGCAGCAGCAGCAGAGCCTCGAGGTTAGAAAACGGACGAGCACAAATAATACATCGTCGTCGTTTCACAGTGTCAGCACGTACAAGCAGATCAGCGTGCAGATCAGCAGCGTCAGCGTGAACCCAAGCATGTGTCGTCGCTGGATAATATACAATAATATTCAAGCATGGGAAAAAAAAAAGGAAAACAACGTATTGCGAGCACGCTTCCCCGATATTACTCGCGCACTCGCACTATATATTATTGTAACGCACTGCACAGAACTGCAACTGCACACTGCACAAGCACAACAATAACAACGTCGACGACGACGAGCAGCACGCAGCACGCAGCAGTAGTAGGCGCTAAAACAGGAGGAGAGAGACTGACTGACTCGACTGAGAGAGAAAAAAAGCTCGTGTGCTCGCGCGGCTGCAAGCTCTGCAGTGAGCGCGCGCGCGCGCGCATATACACCAACACGACACACTGGTCTCTCTCTCACTCTCTCTCACTCTCGCGCGCGTTCGCGAGCGCTAGACAGGGAGGACTGGCCGGGTAACTGCTCCTGAAACGACTGCTTTCTGCTATCGTGTGCTACAGCAGGGAGAGAATCCTCTCTCTCTCTCTCTCTCTCTCTCTCTCTCTCTTTCGCTCTGTGTGTGGCCTGTGTGTTCGTGGACTTGCGCGCTAGCCGTAGTAGCACAGAGAGAAGAGAGAAAGGAAGGGAGAGAGAACTCTGCCTGCTAACCAACCGGTCGATATATCCCCCTGCGACTCGCTGTATACCGCGGAGCAGAACAGCAGTTGTGCTGACTGGCGAGCTTTTGTATATACATATATGCGCGCGCAACGATCGCAAGCCACCGCCGCCGCCGTGCCAAAGCTACTGCTTCTGCTGCTGCTACTGGCACTCTCGCCAGCGCGCAAGTGCTCTATCTCTCAGCGGGGTTGCATATATATAGTATAAGAGAGTGAGAGATTCGAGCCTATAGCTAGTACCCGTATATACGAGCTATGACAATGCAGCTGCAGCAGCAGCAGCAGCGTGCTGTAGCCGATCAATTTGTTACCCCAGCTTGACGAGCTTTTTTTCCTTCACGCGTCCAATTTTCGATGTATAGATATATATATATTGTGTTCTCTCGACACCGCGCACAAGGTGAATGTTCTCGTGCCAGCAGCAGCAGCAGCCACGCGCTGCTATACAAGCTGCAAGCTCTCCCAAGGAGGCGCGCGAAAAGATACAAGTCTATATGCTACACAGAGGGCTTTTTATTGCGCCCGAACTGTCTCTCAAACTCGCTCGGGGCGCTCGCTCTCTCTCTCTCTCTCTCTCTCTCTCTCTCTCTCTCTCTCTCTCTCTCTCATTTATTTTTCCGCGAGCACAAGAGAGAAAGAGAGAGATTTATTGCTTACCACACGCGGGGCAATCTCGAGCCGAGAGAAAAAAAGAGCCTAAGAAAGCTGTATTATATGGCACACGTGTGCGCGCTTGTTTCCTTGGGATTCTGCGCGCCGAGTTTAGCACGCCTTATAAATGTATCCGCTCTTACGTCGTGCGTTTACATAAGCAAATTTTCATATACTCCTTTTGCGCGGATTAAATCTTGTACTTGCAAACCCCACCCGACGCACGATGATACGATGAAAAATGTCGTCGTCAACGTGTGTATAACGCGCGATCTTAACGCAGCATGACATAGCTCTATACGAAGCGCGCGTATTATACATACCCGAGAGAGAGAGAGAGCTGCGCGCGTTGCAAATCCCTCTATTCATTTGAAGGATTAATCCCCGGAATCGAGTAGACTATATGGGAACGAACGAGCTCCGCGTATAATTTTCGAATTTTCGTATACACGCGCTTGCACGCCGCATACGAGATCCGAGACTAGCTCCGACGCTTGCTAGTACAAAGCTCGGGGATGCCGACATGTTGTAGCAGCGATTAATACGATAGTGGAATGTGTTAGAAAACTTTTGATCATCGATTGAAGAGAAAAAATGATAATTTTTCGAATCAAATGGGATGGATCTTTGATGGACGTGAATGAATCGGAGAAAAAAGTCGTTGTTTTTCGCTCAATTTTCGAGTGATTAATCCTGTATCATATAGGTAAGTGATGTGGTTTTGGTTTTGAACAGTTTTGAAGCGCTTTGAATCAAAAGCTCAGCCTCGGTATAGAATATTTTGAATAATTTATTTTGCCCTTTCGGTACAAAAAACTTTAAAATTTTTATTCGACACGATCTTATATTCTTTTTAATTTATAATTCTCTAAAACATAATAACTCGTTCATAGTTCTCAAAGTCAAATGATTTCTCAAAACACGCATAATAGAAATAATAAACGCAAAAGACTACACTGGATAGAATAGATATTTTGTTGAATGAACTTATATAATTGATCTCTACTATTTTGTGTACGAGTTTCAATAAAATTTACCTACGCTGCCTGGTGGTCAATACAACTACTAATGCAGCTCGATGTGACGAAAACGACTAAGATAATTAATTTTTAATTTCTAGTAACGATTATCTTCATTAGTAAAAAAATTTGAATTTTTGAAGTATTCATGTAAAATTCACTATTATCGATACGAAAATATGCGTAGACTATTGAGCATATTATTTCAAGTAATCCGATGTAAAGTTCTAACTGTGATACGCTATAGATGTAAATCTTCAATTTTTTATTTTTCGATAAATTTTTATTAGATCTTCAAATAGATTAAACTCAACTCAACTCAAAAAAAAAAAACAAACAAATCATTTATTCACATTTGTTCATTAAACTTGTGGTTGACCATGATGTATGTACTGGGGCTATAGTTTATTTGTTAAACAAACTCACTTAGTAGTATCATTCGGTTGATTTCTCAAACATGTCGTTAAACCGAAATTCCGAGATTAACGAAAAATGGGTTGAGAAATTCTGCTCTCCAGAGTCTCAAATGTTGCTGTTTATAATGCGTACATGCTGTATATGGCCCTTTCAAGATAAAAATCAACAATTCTTGGGGAGAACATTTATCATATTTATGTATACAATTGTTTTCATCGGTGAGGTACGTACTTTTGACATGATATAATACCACTTTTCCAATAATTTATCACGTGATTAGATTATAAAGGTGACTGAAAATACAAAAGAAAACGGTATTAATATTGGTCTTTTTATTGAAGATTTATTTCAAATAATATCTACATCAATGGTACTATATGTTTACCCTTTCATGATTTGGAATTACGATAAAGTAACAAAAAAATTTAATAAAAGATCACAAATAACCATTTGTTTCCAATACAATAAAATTATAAACTGCTTGATAATTTTAAGATTATTATGATTGTCGTTTATATGAAAAGAGTCTTAGAAAACAATGATAAAATTGGACAAGGCATGGTTAAAAAGTATTATGAGAAATCGAATCGTTTCAGTTGGAGTGTTACCAGTCAGTAGTTTTACGTATTCGTAATGATTAACATAATAATACAAGAAAATATAATTTTTTATAGTGCTTTTCATTCCAATAACAGCAAATATTGCATTTGCCCCGGTAGTTATTCCGATATTATTAACACGATTTTTACCAGGAAATCAAACATTCCCGAAAGCTCTACCAGTTCATGCGCAATTTTTTATCGATGAAGAGAAATACTTTTATTATTTGCTTGCTTTTCAGTTTTTAGCTATAATAATTTATTTTACGATAATAGGAGGATTGTGTACTCTTCTATATTCAGGTGTAGGATTCATCGTTGGTGAATTTCAACATTTGCAGTAAGTGAAGACTGCTATGAAAATGCGTCGGTTGACGTTGAACTTGTTTTGCATCAAATAAATACAATATGTATGTATTTTAAAACTTCAATTCGACTTTTTAGATATTATATGAAACAAACTGACTCTTGCTATAACTGCATGGTTTCTAAAAATAAAAAAACTGCTCACGACTTCCTTACCAAAAGTCTTGTGTATTTTATCCAACAACATCAAAGATGTATAAAGTAAGCTATTCTTGATTTTGAAAATGAAAGTGTTTAATCTTGATAACTTACGTAGGCTGTTCGAAATTTTATTTTTCCTCACCGAATCGATCATGTTTGTGACAATGCTGGGTACATCGAGTTCTCTCATCACAGCCTGCACTTCGGTGATTATCTTCAAATAAATCAATTGTTTTAATAATTTTTCATCATTAAAAATGAAGAATAAAAAAAAACTTTTAAATCGATAACTTAGATGGTGGTCTTAATGGATTCAGACGCACCAATGGCTTTAAGAATGTTTGTTATAAGCTGTGCTGCATTGACTGTAATCCTATGTATATGTGTTCCTGGTCAATTTTTGAGTGATGCTAGCAATGAATTATTTACTAAGTGGTAATATTACTTCATGAATGGATAAGCACAAAAATTTGGAATTTATCAAACTTTTGACATCCTCATAACATCCTTGCAGTTATTGCGTCGATTGGCATGGGTATCCTCCAAAAGCTCGAATTTTGTTAGTCGTAATACTAAT